>UCOL01001388.1:0-37863 GCA_900474335.1 Ormyrus nitidulus
AAATGATTGTTTATCACTTATTAATTTATTTATTAAATAAAATATCATATGTAGATGAATTTTTGTCGTGAACTTATCATTAAATGTACGACAAAAATCTCGATTTAAATGACTTGTTTCGCTAAATCTGCTACTCTTCCTAAAAACATAACAGTGATAACCGCATATCGAAGGATATACGACACAAAGTCTGTATCAACTGTAGAATAAGGCTGCAGGCGCCACCCAAGCGGCGATGCGACCAACCTATAGTATAATGAAATATGGGCAAAAATGGCAGGTTCCGCGCGTGAGGGACAACAAATCCGGCGTTAACAGTTCATCCGAATATTTGGCATTTTCATCTGGCTTTATTTCAAATTTTCTTTCAGCCTAAAGTTTACTTAGGTATCCTTATGAAAGGCAAGAAAGAATCGAAACAATTAAAAAGACTGTAGCCATGAAGGAGCACTGGGGTGCCGAGAAACTCGAAGCTGAACTCGAGGCGGCTAAGGATGGTCTTCGAGGCCTCGAGAAAAATATCAGAAAGATTTTAGGAAGGGATGTTCCTGAAGGGGAAAACGGCTTGCCCGTGACACTTAGGTACGATTAACTGCTCTGATTAAAAATTTGGTGTTGATTTTAGAAGCCTTAACTATGCACAACATAACCTCTCCTTTAACAGGGATTGACCATTTATGCAACGGATTATCTCATAATTTTTGCACTTACTTTAAAAAGATTCACTGTTCATTACGTTGAAAATGTTTAGCTTCAACTAAGTCAACTTTTAATTACATTATAAGATTTCTCTTAAACAAAAAATATTCAATAATAATTTATTATTGGAAGTAAATAACAGAGTAGTTTTGATATAAATTGGTTCCTTTATTTCAATTGATATCTTTCTTATTTTCATTTAGTAATATCAATTTTTTTTAGGATTACACAAAAAAGGCCACTTCAAGAGGAAAGAAGGAGACAAGGTGGAGATTTTCAAAATAATGATTTTGGACCTAAACGACGATGGCAAGGTGGCAATAATGTTGAACCCAAAACTGTATTTAGTCGGCTAAGTGCTAAAGTTCCATCTACTGCTGATGACAGTGGAGATGAAGATGACACTTCATTTAAAGTAAGATAATTTATAATGCAAGATTATACTCTTTTAGAAGGAAAATTAATTGTCTTATTCTTCGTAGCCTGCAGTATCTTCTAGAGTCATAGCTACTCCTAGGGAAGTACCATCTCGTCAAGATGTTATTCGTAGAGAAAGTACGGATGAGAGAAGTAGGCAGAGGAATAAACGAATGTTTGGTGCACTCCTTGGCACGTTACAAAAATTTCGACAGGAAGAAACAAAATTGAAAGCAAAGGTATTAATGTTTAGAAAAAAGAAATATAATTATTAATATTTTTAGATTTTCTTTCTAATTAAAATAATCATTTAATAGGAAGATAAAAAGGCAGAAGTAGAAGCTAGAGTAGAGGAAGCAAAAAGACGAGAAAGAGAAGAACTGAAGAAGGAAAGGCAGCAATTATTTTTAAATCGTAAACAACAATTAGCACAAGTCAAAGCTCTTGAAGTCAAACTGGCTCGAAGTCGGCAGTTCCAAGATTGGCGCAGTGCACAAATTCCACTTTTGAATTATATTAAAACAAAAACTCAGCCATCAATATATTATTTACCAAAGCGAAGTACTCCTGAAACTGATTCATTATTACAAGAGTCCTCGAAAGAACTTAAAGGTGAGTTTTTAATTTTTTATAAATATTTTATAGCATTACATATATTAGTTAAACAATCTATACTTGTATATTATAACTTTAATTACTCTGTTTAGCTGAGATTGACAGGAGAGAACAAGCATTGGTTGAAGAACTTGAGGCGATACAATCTCAAATTGGTTTTTCAAAGAACTATCAAGACAAAAATATATCTCTCTCAGAAAGTCAAGATCAATCTTTAACAGAAGAACCCGAAGAAGAAGAAAATCGTGATCCAAATCCTGACAAGAATGGAGATGTAGAAATGACTGAAGTTGATCTTGATCAATCTTCTAATCATGACGAAAAAACCAAAAATAAAGAAGTAGACTCTGAGAAAGAAGAGGAGGAAGAAACCGATATTTCCATGCAAGAAGAGAAAGAAAAATCTGAAGAAAATATTGATTAGCGTTTGTTATAAATT
Organism: Ormyrus nitidulus; assembly: GCA_900474335.1. Classification (NCBI taxonomy): domain Eukaryota; kingdom Metazoa; phylum Arthropoda; class Insecta; order Hymenoptera; family Ormyridae; genus Ormyrus; species Ormyrus nitidulus. The sequence continues at coordinate 2,171 of UCOL01001388.1, forward strand.
TTTTTTTTACTATTGTAAATAAAAGTAGCAATCGCGTGTGTGTAAGTTTTGAAACCAGATAGAACGTGTATGAACGGTAAACGTATGCTTTGTACTCGTGATTTATGATCAAGATTTCCAAGCTCTACTTTTAAAATTTTCAACAAGTACAAGAAGTATTTAAGTTCATTCACCAATGAATTTTTCACCTGCGTATAACGATTTAACGAGGTGACTATTTTGTTTATTAGAAATCAAATTATTGACATTTTTCGTCAGTAATTTTCATGTCACTTACTTTAGTATTTTTCATTAAAACCCTAGTTCTGTGTAAAAAGCAGTAATTTTCTAAAAACTTCTCTAAGTCTTCAAATTAAGAGTTTGCCATTATTTTGCATTTTTAGAATAAAATAATTGACTTAGTTAAAATTCTATAAAAATAATGTATGTATAAAAGGTTGGCATAATATTCAAATATTTTATCTTTACGCTGTAATACAATTCACCACTTAACTAAGAAATATATCGAAGATTGGAGAAATACATTTGTAAAATAAATTTAAAATAAGACAAAAAACTGTTTCTTAGTTTTTTAGCATAATTAAAAGCCGTTTGTAATGCAAAAATCATCGTCTGTAAATAATGTATGCTTTACTGGTCCTTTTAAAATATAAGAGTAAAAGAAAAAAAAGCTTATATATAATAAAATATAAAGACAATCTCTCGTCTCAATAAAAACAAGTTTGAATATCACAACCAAGTCTTCTCTCTATTTCCATGGTGCTTTGTCGGGTTGTAAAGCAGTCAGTAGAGGCGAAGCCTGGCGCCATACGCGCTTGAACTTTAGTCGCGAGCCATTAAGTCGCTTCGCCATATTATGTGGCGAAATGGGGGAGTGAGGCCAAAGAAAGAGAACGTGTGTATGCGTCATCGGACGTATTTTCATACTTTGCTTCTTTCAGTATGATGTACTGAGAAGACTTACCCAGAAGAATTTCGAAAATTTAAATCGCTCACAGATTTTTGTTTTTGACCTTCGTTGCGTTTGGTTTTATTGTACAGTTCATTCCCAAGTAGCAGAGACTGCAGCGAATATTTCTGTGTTACGACTTTTTATCATGAATAAATTTAAAACACCAAGTAACGCCTTCGATTACAATTTTTTTTTATGTTTCACGTTTATTTGAAATAAGTTTTTTCTATAATTGGGGTGAAATTTTGTACACTTGATTTAATGAAGTATCAGATTCAAAAAATGAAACGTGAAATTTTGTGAAAGATTGGCTTTCGTATTTTAAAATTTTATTTGACTAAAAATTCATTGATCAAAAATCACACGTGAAATATTAAGAATGTCTAATTAGAGGTGTTTTTTAAAAATATTTTTTAATCCAAGAAAATTACGATTAATTAATAAGGACTGCACAAAAAATAGCTTTTTTTCATTAAAAAAACTTACACAGTGAAGGTGAAAAAACGTCGGTCTCCGTCGGTTGAAAAAAGAAGTGAATGAACTGCAGATGGACGGTCTTGCAGCGCCTGAAAATAACTTAAAGGCTTCTTACAAGCGGGTCTTAAGCATCCCCGAAAGAGCGGGCCAGAGGAGAGAAAGCCAGGCGCTCGCATTCGAAAGCATAAAATTTCGCGAAACGAGACGGGACTGAAGTGCGTATCCCCGAGTGCATTTAGCAGCTTGTGCACTCGGCTTTTTATTGGGCGAAAAATGTCGTCGGGCGATCGCCTCCTCGCGGTCGCGCGGCGCGCGCTTGTAAATTTAGAAATCTGGGCTTGCCGCCAGATAATTCCCTGCTTCGCGGTGTGAAACGGCCTTTGCTCATTTCATACCCAATATCCCATAAAGCCCACGCGGGCTCGAATTATTCCCATCCTGCCGCTTCAATTGCGGGATGCTCTTTTATCCCTCTTTTTCCAAAGAGATCGGCGGGCTGCGCCAGAGGGAGGCTCGAGATTTCGGGAAACGAGCTGCAGATTTTATTGAGCTGACTTCTCGAGGATTTTGTGGCTGCCTCCGCCGCCGCTGCGTATTTAATGTCAAGCTCGATTTAGTGGCGTTATTTATTCAGAGAGTGCGTCTTTCCAAATGTTTTTCACTGAAATGTTAATGCTTTCCTTCCTTTTGTCAATGTAATTAAAGAATAATAAATCATGAATATTTTATAATGTAGTGCAAAATTATTAAAAATATTCGACACTATATGCAGTACCTTGAAATATCTTTTGTTTTGAGGTAATCAATAATTAACTCTGTCGATAATTTATTTATTATTAAACCGGTATAGGCTCTATGCACATCATATAATACACAAATTTTATGCGGTGGCGAATATTAAAAAAAAATAAAATAAAGGATAGGGAAGACTTGAAAGTGGACATTGATGGGATGTCAATTATCCGGCGAGGATGGAGATTCCAAGATCTCTAGCTTATTTATGGCCGAGTAAAAGCCAAAGTTAGAATTGCAGAACTCGTTGTAAATTCTGTGATTCCAGAGCAAATAAGAAAACTTGGCGAAAAAACGAATTTGAATAGATTATTAAAATATGGTATATATTTTTAAGCGTTCCAAAAGACCTTGGATCATTTACGAAAATTCCTAATCTCAATAATTCTTACAAACCCTGCTAAACAGGTGAAAATAATAAAAATAATTCTTTCGGTCAAGAGTATAAAATTTAGCGTAAATTATATTCAGAAAGATAAGCAGAGTTATTATATGGCAATTGATATTAGCACGGAAGAATTTGCAATTTGGCGATCAGGCGCGGCCGCGTGAAGCAAAGCAGAAGGAAAGCAGCCGGCCGTGCCAGAAACCGTTCAAAATATTCTCTTCCGTAGCAGCGTTAATGAAAAAGAACATTGAAAATGATACACGCTGGCAGGGGGCAAATCTCTTCGGCATTATTCCCGTTGCGTTTCATTACTATTATTATTCGGCTGGCAAAATATTTACAGACGCTCGAAATAATATATATAAGCGAGAATTTTATAATCGACTTTTTATCCGGATTTTTATGCTTTCGCTTGTAAAATCAAGATTGATATATGGACAAAGCAGCTGTTGTTCAATTTATCATTGTAAGATGGATGATGCTTGGGTGGACGTGTAAAATATTGCACGCTCAATTTATTAATAGTTTTCAATTAGAGCATGAGCGAAGTGAACATTCCTCTGCTCTTTGATGTAAAACTTACTTCAAGATAAAATCAATAATCAATATTTTCTAAAGAAATTCAGTCTAAATTTAATAAAAAATACCTAAACGATACAATTACCGTGCCTTTGGAGTACTTTATTGAGCAATAATAAATGCTTAACTTCTATAATCACTTTTCAGTACTGCAAAAGTTAATAAAAGAATAAAATGTGGTATAAGAAAGCCGACGGTAATCGGCTACCTTACTCTACAATAATTTTTTCATGTAAAATGTACCTTACCCGTGTTAGAAATTTCACTATTATTTGGCCAATTTTTGACGAACTGTTTGCAGAGTGGTCAAATTTGGTCAATTGTTAGTGAAATGGCTAAAAAAACTCGTGAAATTTCCAAAAAGGGTCAGTTTGCTGCATATACGTATAATGAAATAATTTATAGGTAAATTTAATAATTATAATTAATAAAGTGAACTTAAAGAACTTGAAGAAATACATCTTTTTCCAAAGCAAACTGCACAAATCATCCTATTTATTGTCGAAATTATCATTGAACTGATTCTAACAAAAATGAAAAAAAAATGACAAATCCTTATCTCGACTGACCGCCCAATTCCCGCGAAATCCGCGAAGCAATAAAACCAGCGATCTTTGCCCAGCTCGGGGCTACCATCTTGAAAGCACTCGTGCAGTTACGCAGGAAAAGCCGACATCGCAAATCGCCGGAGGCTCCAGAGAGCATCGGCATCCGAGCGGATCGCCAATGAAGCGTCTCTATCTGCTTTGCGCGCCAATGGGGGCAGATGATGCACCTGTTGCTCGGCGGGGGGCGTGGATGCTTTCGGGGGATGCCGGCACGCCGAATGAACGTCTCCAATGGTCCGTACCGACGTAGAACCGCCTCGGCTCCTGCTCGGCCACACCTACTTGCCGCCAGCCAACCTCTCCCCCACGCCGTCACGAGCGAATGAGATGCGCCCGCACTTTCCCTCTGCGTGCTGTCTCTCGAGAGATACCCCCTCTCGCTGACTTCTTACTTTGATCCTGATTCTGGGCTCGGGCTGAGGGAGGGGAGGTGGAAAGGCGTTTGTCCTCAGGAATGCTTTTCTTGCTTAACTTCGTCTTTGGCAGTTTTTGTATTGGCTTGTTGCAAATTTACAGATAAGGTATTTTATTATGCTGATATAGAGATTTCGCGGCTTTAGATTTAAAATAATAAATAAATTAAATTTAAATGTATGTTAATTAAATTATTCAAATGCGCCGTTTTAAAATTATTTACGTCAAAATTAAGAGTTTTGAAAACAAATTTGTATCTTTGAGTAATTTAGATCTGAAAATACACAAGTATTATTTTCTATTTATTTTAGTACAAAAAGTGGCATAAAAAAAAATGTGTATCCCTAATAGTGTAAAAGTTACAAATGTTTAAAATTCAGAATCTAGGACGAAGTTCTGGGGAAAAATCACCGTTTCAGGAAAACGGTTATAGTACTCCTTCAAATATACTAATACTGAATTGTTAAAAATGTATAGATTAATGTGTCATAATGTATAATTCGCAATTTAAAATATCAAAATTTTCGTCAAAACAAATAGACTAATATAATAAATAACTAAAATACTCTTGACTTGTATATCGTGAACAGCCTTTCTTTTTATATCACTTTACCAGTCGCTAAATCGATTTTGTAGAGTAAACAACAATATGCGAACAGTTCTCCGTTTCTTTTTGTAATTATTTATTTATTAGTTTTATTGAAACTTATTTCCTAAATATTTTATTCTCATTCTCCCAATTTAATGAGCGTTGAAATTCAGTTTCCATAGTTTTTCGATGTTTCTATCGTTTTACGGTCTAAAGAGACAAGTAAATCGAATTGTTGTTGTATCATATCATTTCGTTTTTAATATTGAACGTGAAAAGTTCTAGTTGCTGTAAGTCGGGATTTCGTTATAATACAAACGCATATATGTTGATTGTAAATTAAAACTTTTCTGAAAAAAGTCCTTTCTCCCACGGATTCACATGATAATGTTGTAAATACTTGATCGCTCGAAACAAATAATAATTACTTGATAAAAGTAATAGTGCAACTGAAAATTATTCGGTAATAGAAATGATTCGTTAAATCGAACGATAATGCCCGCAATTAAGATTGATAAAACCGAAGAAACGGCAATTCCAAAGAAGGCGTTGAACCTCGGAAAAGCAAATCCAATAAAATCTTTATCAAAGCGCGTTACATAAAGCTCTGAAAAAGCCACTCGCGCACGCAATCTCCCCCGGCAATAAACAAAGCTCTCTCGCGCGCTCCTCGCCAATCGATCCGGCAATGAAAGAAAGGCTCCTTCCCCCCCCGGAAGAAATATCCTCCCTTCCCGCGGCCGCTCGGCAGGGAGATAATTTCCCGCGGTCTCGCGCACTCGAAAATTCATAGAGCTTGAAACGGCGGCTGCTGCGGCTGCTGCTGCTGCTGCTGCGGCGGTGGCGGCCGCGGCGGCGGCGGCTCTTACGCACACATGTGCTCTAGAAAGAGAGGCGGCTATTGGTAGCGGCGAGAGAGCGGCGGCGGCGACCGACGAGATGGAAGACTGCAGTCGGAGATTTCTTATTTCTGCTCGGGTAAATCTGTCGTCCCAGTCAGTGAGGCAGAGCAGCCCGAGCCGTGTCCGCGGCCTCTCTCTTCCCTCCCTCTCTCTTTCTCTCCTCTTTCTCTCGGCCTGGTGAGTTTGGTGGAGCATGTAGGGAAGCTATTGTACGCTGCGGCAGTCGGAGAAAAAACGGCCGATACTGCCGCCACGCCGAGGAGAGATAATGCCTTATCGGCATCCGGAGAGCGCGACGGCGATCATCGCTTTCGGAGCCGAGGGATTTGCTCTTTTTTCGGGGGGAGTGCTGTAACTTTTGACTCGTGCCCGCGAGATGAGTCGTGAACTTGTTGACAATGTTTATTGCGCGGATTATGAATGAGAGCCCGGGTTATATGTAGAGAGGAGCAATTGGTTCGCGAATCGCTCGAATTAGTTTTCAAGCAAAGCGGCAAGTGTCGCGGATAAGTGAATTTGCACAGACGAGCGCCGACCGTCGGCAGTTCATTCCGATGGATTCTATTTTGTTGGGTAAGTCAGTAACGCATTTTATGATTTTAGTTTTTTTTTTTCTATTAAAAGTTATTGTGTACTGCTGATTTGCAAAAGTTTTTATCGTTTAGTGATAACTCAGTATAAATTGTATATTAAAAATGTAAATAACTTTTTTTTGAGTGCATTTTAATAAAAAAGTATTTATTGTTTTCAAGATTTTTAGAGATAATTGACACTTTATTCTTGTCAAAAGCTGTGATTTTAATGAAAAACTATTTCGTGGCAATGATTTCAAAATAAAATTTGAAAAATATGAAAATGGTAATAAGAAGCTTGAATACGTTGATTGGTTTTTATAAGTATTACGTGCAGTGATTTGCTTTTTAACTCATACGGAAAGAAAGATAACTTTTTACGTTGATAGCCGGTTATATATACTCCATTTATTTTGTGTGAAATATTGCGAAAGCTACGTGTTCATTTAAGTATTTTCACTGAAAGAAAACGTTACGTCTTACAATAATAGCTATAAAGTAAAGCTGTAAAAATAAACTTTTTAATATTGGGTAGATTTTTTGATAATTACATAATGGATTCCAATATCAAAATCCTCTAAAACTTCAGGTTTTATTTCTTGCAATCTTTAAAAAAACTCTGCATAAGTAGTTCAAACTGTTTAATTGACAAGCATTAAAAACGTTAGCGAACGATACTTTTTTACTCTGGCGAAAACATAAAAAACAAAGAGTTAACCGTCAAACGAAAGCGCCGCGTATCGAGCAGCAGCTGATCGGCTCCTAATCCAAACCTCCCTCCTCCCGCGTGTGCTCACAAGAGCAGCAGCAGCTGCGGCGGGGAAAAAGCACGTATAGACGCCTTTTCCGTAGGTAGCCGCGAGCCATGTGCGTTCATTAGCGTCAATTAGCCGCTGTTTGCGCGGCGCAAATAAATAGAGTCGGGGGGTCGCGCACTGGCGCCGGCCAGTCCAGTTGACAGAGGACCGCTCAAACAGGCCGGGCCGACTTTCCGGCTTACCTGGAGCGCCGGCCCAAAGTCGTACCCGCTAATCCTACAAATGGTAGCTAATTCGAGTGCTACCGATTTTTCGAGGGACAACGCCGCGCGCCCTCGGGAGTGATTTTTGTTTCCTTTCGAGATTTGTCGTCGGTGGCTGTGTTTGGGCTAGCCGGTTTTGCGGCGGGGCCTGGGGCTTTTTGGAAGATGCGCCCAATAATATAGGTTTCTGCGCTTTTCGACGATGTAAATAGTAATTACCTTGTTTTTATTGCTCAAAAATAAATGCATAAACAATTACAAGCTTTTATGCTTTATATTATAAACACTGAGAGAATTTTCGAGTAAAAATTACCCCCTAAATTAGGCTAATGGCAGGACAATGCGATTGTCTGGGTAATATTTAGCCCCTTTTACGATAAAATTTACTCAAAATTAGAGTAAATATTATTCTATTAATCCAGAAAATTGCATTGTCCTGCGATTAGCCTAATTTAGGGAGTAATTTTTTCTCGAAAATTCTCTCCGTGCACTAATACAAACAGAGTTTATACTAATATTAAATCAAAATTAAGATTACAATATCATTCTAATGCGATTGTAAACGAGTGAAAAACGTAAAATTTTTCGACAACTCCAGAACTGTCAGAGAATATTTTCCAATTTACATAAATTTCTGCTCATAAAAATACATATTAATTTACAAACGATGATAAAAAGCTAAATTGCTTTACAACTCCAACAACATTCGACCAAGTGCCGAATATGCCTCGCGGAAGAAAGAAAATATTTTCCCAAACTAAATCAGATCCTCCGCCCCGGCAAGACGATCCTCCCGAGAGGAAAAATCTCCACCAGCAAAACCTAATTAACAAGGCACATAAGCAGGCCCGATAATCGTCCCGCCGCCGTCGTCTCTCGCTAACGAAGCCTCGTTAATCCCGCGGAAAGAAGTCGCCGCCGAGCGTCATCTCCATCGGCAGGCAAAAGAAGGAGTTGCGCGCGCGTCACGGGCGCGTTACCATAAGCGGCCGGGGCATCAATCTCCCGGCCCTTGGTGCGAGGAGCACGTGCTGCGCACGCTTACGCTCCGCGGCCCGGAAAACTCTCTCGATTACGGCACGCCAAGCGCACCGGGCAATTAGGCATCTCCAGCGCATTATATGCAAGAGCGCTAGAACTTAAGTAAGCGGAACACGTGCTGCTGCCGCTGCTGCCGCTGCTGCCTTCGACGCATCCATCTCCGCGGGCACCCCGATGGGGTTACGCCCACTTTCGCGCCCAGCGAACCCCTTGGCCCGCTTTCCCGGGACGGACCGCTGCCCTTCGCTGAGCCTCGCAGGAAGCGGAAGCGAGAACGGGCCAATTATCCGAGACGCCCCGGAGGAGAGCTTCGGACCGATGCGAAATAGCCGAGGGAAAGGATTTCAAATTTCAATAATTTGTCGAATGCTTCAAGAAGTCTCTAAAACTTGGATCGAAAAAGTTCAGTTCACGGAAGAAAAAAAGTAGTCGACAGAGAAGACGAACCATTTCAATTTGTCAAAGTCCTCACCGAAGCTTCTGAAAAAAGCGCTTATCCAGAAAACATAAACCGAGAAAAAAGCCGATGCTTATACCCGAATAATTCGAGCGGTCCCGCCTCCCCGCCAACATCAATCGTCCGCGCCGCTCTCGGCTCTCACTCGCGCTTAGCCCAGCTGCATTTTCCGCGCCTAGACCTCGCTGCCTAGGAGGAGCGCGACGCAATCTCCAGTCCGGCGCGAGCTTTGGAGAATGCAGAAAACGCATAAAAGCTCCGGCGGGGCACACAATCGGCCTCTTTCTTTTGCGCGCGACGCTCGTCGACTCGAACACATGTATTACAAGCGTGTAAACCGACTGGCCGCCGCCGGGAGCCTTTGATCTCGGCCATTCATCACCCCTCGCGAGAAAAAGTCTAATAATATACGCGAGTATATATATTCCTGCCCCTCTTTCGCCGCGGCGAGAGCCGCGCGCTCTTTTTTACGCGACAGCGGTAGACGGAGGCAGGGGAACACGCGCGAGTCGCATGTGCATCTATAATGTCGTCCGCGATTCTTTTTTTTTCTTTTTTCTTTCAAGCGCCAAGCCGGGAGGAGTGGCTTGTTTATAAGCGCGCGATTCACTTGATCGATCGACATACTTAATAGCTGCAGCGTTCGATATTCGATTTATTCAAGTTTCGCGATGGTTTCAGCTTTTCTTTTCGAAGTATACTGGTCGATCGTGGATTAAGAAAAAATTGGAGTGTTGTTTTGAGCGCTGATATTTCTTTGTACAAGGCAACTAAAAAGGCTTTATGGTAATTTGAAACTTGAAGGCCACGTCTTAACCTTTTTGAAAGCGGACACCAAGCAGATATTTCAATTTTGATCTTGAAATTGAATTGAAAATAATGAATGGCCGTAAAATTTTTTATGCTTCGAAGAAGGGTAAAATAAATTTATAATTAATTAAATGTTAATTTTAACAATTTTCATATGTCTTATCACTCGAAACTTAATGGAACATATTTCTTTCTTTTAAACTGCAAGCGGTGCGAAGAAGATTATTTATTGTTACCGAAAGCACTAAAATTAAGTTCAAATTTCACAAACGAAACTGCACAATCCCGCCCGAAATCCCTCCAAATTTCTGCGAACCTCCTCTCCGCCAATTTCTCGCAATGTCATCTCTAAAAAATGAGCCTATCATTTCTCGAATAAAACAAACAACCGCCAAAAAAGCAGCGCCACTTTCTTAATTAAAAAATAATTCACTCGCGGCTCGAGGCCCCCTCCCAAGCTCCTCGCAAGGAAGCGGGCCGCGCGGAGGCAGTCCCCGCAATTAATCTCGTTAAAATAACACAGCCGCGGGCGTGAACGAATTACATACGTTAAAGCCGCTGCGTTTGGACAAGGCCGACAGATTCACGTCTAAACACACTCGCTCCGCGTCTAAAAAGCTGCGCTCGACGTCCAAATAAAGAACGTCGCGTGCCGGGGAGATAAGTGTTCGCTGAAAGGGGATTATACACCGACGAGCCAAGCGGCCCGAATCGCGAAAAACCGCGACGGGGATTAATTTGCCCCGAGCCCCTCGCGATTTGTCGAGACTGATGGCCGAGGAATTCGGGCGCGCGTTTTTCGTCAGTTTTCACTTGTAGCTTTCTTGGGTCTGGGCTTTGAAGCTAAAGGCCTGTAACTTTTAGCTTGATGAACGTGAATTCTTTGGAAATTTTTTATATGATATTGTAAATAGTAAATTAATGGCAAGAAATTTTCCAAACGTTCCATGCAAAGTAACAAAAGTCCCTTAATTAAAAAAAAAAAAAAACCATCCCGACACTTGGCAGCAATCGATTTCGTCGAGAGAGCCCTCGAGACGGCGGTCGCGAAATCGCCGAGTCCCAAAAGAAGCTACACGATTGGTAAATTAAGAATCGGCGCTCCTTTCCTCCCTCCCCCTTCGCAGGAGTTCACCTACGCTCAGGCCATTTGCCGCTCGGCCGTAAAGTCCGATTGAGGCCGCGTCGGCGGCGGCGGCGGCGGCTGCGGCGGTTGCAGAAACGAGAGCAGCTCGGAGCCGAGAGAGAGCTCGGGGACGGCAAAAAAAGGAAGAAAAGCCCGATGCTTATAGCCATGGCAGCAGCATCGCATGTGCCGGGCGGCAAAAACGCGTCTCCGCTTCGCCCCCGTTGACTTCCGAGAATCGCGTGCGCGTATCCTTTGCGCGGAGCCGCGAGAGAGAGAGAGAGAGAGCTGCTTCACCTACTGCTCCTTTCCGACTGCTCTTGTTGGCCTATCCGTGAAAACGGCCAAATTTATCGTCGAGCAAATGCGGCCCTTCTTTATTGTTGGCTTTATTAGAGATGCGGCGAGTTGCTGCGCGCCCGCGGAGCTTTTTATTTGCGGAGAGAGAGGCTTAATGACGAATGGGCGGAAGCTTGCGGGGCATACTTTGATTTTTCCCTGCTCGGAGCGGCTGCGCTTTAATGAGAATTAATGGATACGAGTTGCTTGAGGTTATTGAGTCGTTGGAGGCAAGTTGAGTGTAAGTAAGGGCCGCTTAGGATTTGCATTGCTTCGCTTGGGTCGCGCGCTAATTTATTGGGGAGGAGGTACGTTTTGCGCGAGGCGAATTTTCGAAACTTACTTTGATTTTCGAAGCGATTAATTGGCTGTTTACGAAAAGTTTTTAAACTTTTTGGCTGAAAAATTAGAAGAAATTAAAAATTATTAACGCTTAAATGAGATTTTTAGAATTAACTTTAGAATACACGAAGTCAAGTTTCAAGGACTTTTTTCAGTTTATTATCTACTTCTTAAAACTTTTTATTATTATTTGATAAGATATACATTTAGCTCACATTCTCATGGGTTCCGAAGTCAAAAACTGATATATTTTATTGAAGTCAATAAACAGAATACTTTTTCCACTTCGGTTACGAGTTATTACGAGTCAAATCTATGAAGATAAGCGATAAAATGAAAAGAAAAAGTAGAAAAGGGACGACGATATCATGTCATTTATTATTCAGTGTCTGTTTTTATCATATGAAAAAGATAACCCTTGGCCTAATTTTATTTGACGTATATTACAGTTCGTTTCAGATTTTCTGAGCATCTTTTTATTCTCTTTTGGCACGACTCGCACTTTTAAACAAAAGCCGTCCTTAATCGACTGAAAGCGAAGATTGTAAAAGAACGTTGATATATTACCCCGAGTCTCTTACAATATTCCGACGCAAAACGAAAGCACAAGTAAGCGCTTACTCAAATAGTCACTGGCTTAACCGCGGCGATAACCGAAATTCCTGAGAATGAAAACAAGCCATTCGAGCCTCGAAATTCCTTCGCCGCAGTTCTCTCTCTCTCTTGCAGTCCCACCTGTCTCGCACCCCCTGAGAGCCTTCTAACATTAACCGGCGATTATTTTCGAGCCGGCGACTCGCGTCGGCCGGGAATTCAGGAAGCACTGCCGGCACAGCCTCGTGCAGCTCGCGGGCTCTATTTCAGCGTTATTCCATTTCACGCTCGGCCGGCGACCAATATCCCTCTTTCTCTCTCTCTCTATCCCTCCGCTCGAAGCGCGAATTAATTGACACGCGCGCATGTATGCGCCGCTGCGCGGGTTATTCCGGTGAGGTAGGATACGCGCGAGTAGCGGAATAATGGACGAGGACCATCGCCGAAATTCGCCGCAAAGCACAAGACCCGAGCCAAGAGACGTGATTTACGTTGACGGCGATAATAACTCTTTAACGGACGGGGGAGGCTGGCTTTTTTTTCCCCCCTCCGACCGCGCGCTGCTTTGAGGAGATGCTTTATTGTGGGGCTCGCTAAAGCTTTTGTGATGCTTGCTGAGGTTTGACTGGCACGCGGGGAAAAGTGCGGGCTTTCATTGGGCGAGAGGCGAGTGGGTTATTTATAAGAGTTCATAGAGATTGATATGCCGGTAAATTGTGAGCGGGTGGAGCACGGTTATGCAAGAGGGATATTGTAACTTTGTTGCAATTTTTCGGCTTATTATTAGACGGCGGCTCTGATTGCGCTTGAAATTGAAAGTTCAGCTTATGATCTAAATCCGAAAATAATTGCAAAACTTGCGTATTCTAATAAAAGTTTAAAAAATTTAATCTATCTTTTTTATGATGTACTTGCAATTTAATTCTATGATAAACTGTACTGTACTGTATTGCGTTCAAGAGATAAAACTTGAGCTTCAAAAAATGACGCGCATTCTTTCAAATTAAAACATTCGTATGCGTTAATATTATTTGGTCAAAACAAGAATTGTAGGGGTGCGAATTGCATTCAGCTTTTGAAGTTACACCAATCATGAATTACCTACATATAAATTTCTAACCGAATGCCTTAAAAGCAGCTCTAAACTAATTAATTACAACATTTTGTTTCAGAGAGCCAAGTGGGCGGTCAGCTGAACCAAAATTCGGCCCAACAACAACAGCAGCAGCATCAGCATCAGCAGCAACAACAGCAGCAGTCTCAACACCAGCAGCAGTACGGCGAGGTGAACCAGCTGGGCGGGGTATTCGTGAACGGGCGGCCTCTGCCCAACGCGGTGCGACTGCGCATAGTCGAGCTGGCCCAGCTGGGTATCAGGCCCTGCGACATATCCCGGCAGCTGCGCGTGAGCCACGGCTGCGTGAGCAAGATCCTCGCGCGCTACCACGAGACGGGCAGCATCCTCCCCGGGGCGATCGGCGGCAGCAAGCCGCGCGTCACCACCCCCAAGGTCGTCCAGTACATAAAGCAGCTCAAGCTCAAGGACCCGGGCATATTCGCCTGGGAGATACGCGACAGGCTGCTCTCAGACGGCGTCTGCGACAAGTACAACGTGCCCTCCGTCTCCAGCATCTCCAGGATACTCCGGAACAAGGTGGGAGCTGCAGCGGCGGCTGCTGCGGCTGCCGCCGCTGCCGCCGCCGCCGCGGCGATCCATCACCATCCGCATCACCCGGCGCATCATCATCACCACCACCATCACCACCATCTTTACGCGGCGGCCGCGGCTGCCGGGGCGGCGGCTCTGTGTGCGCCGATGCCCTACACACCGGCCTATCACCCGCCGGTTAATCATCATCATCATCACCATCAAGGTAAGCCTTCGATTATATTTATCTTGGGAAGGTGTTTAAATTTAAAAATTTTAACAATCCCTAAAATGAAAAAACCCCCTTGTCATTCCAGCAGCTTTGCCTACTTCGCCGGCCTCGTCCTGCAAGCAAGCGTCGCCCTCGCCTCCAGCCGCAGCTCCCGCGGCGCTCACCAACAACGGGGCCAACAGCCCGACCACCACGTCCCCCTCGACCACCAGTCTGCACTGGCCGAGCTCCCACACGGTGCACGACATCCTGTCGGGGGCGATACCCGGCCTGGTGGCGGACAACCTCGCCCGCCACCATCACCACCACCACCCCGACAATCACGCGAACCACGAGGGGCCGAATCACAACGAGCACCACCACCACAGGCATCATCACCAGCAGTATTACGCCTCGACGCTCTACCATCATCACCACTTGGGACACCAGACGTCGGCCCCGCCGGCCGTCGCTGCCGGCCACGGCGAGAGTTTTCACGCGGCATGTGACTAGTGGTGTCGTTTGGATACGTGCTCATTTCCGAAATGACTCGAGACTTTTATACGCGGTGGTGGTTTGCGCGATTGTGCCGCCTGTGTCGAGGACTATTTTGTGCTTTAATTTATTTCGAGGTTTTTCAGAGGTAAGGCTTTCGATCGACGGTTGATTGAAAGTAAAGCGAGTGGTTTGGTTGGAAGTAACTTTAAGCTTACGGATTAAGATCAGCAGTGGTAGTGCTACGCTACAAATGAGTAAAGTAACATTTTAATTTATTGAACGGTAGATTTCAGATTAATTCAATAAACAGTGATGGACTAAAAACTGAAATAGTAATAATTGAAAAAAAAAGACTGTCGTAAAGTGGGACAGCGGATATTCTATATAGCTAATTAAAATAACATCTGATAATATGCAATTACGAATTTTATACGATCGTTCATGAAGCAAACTGCTTAGTTCGATATACATTGTAAGCCACATAATTTGTTACTGACAGTATAGCTTAATAATCTTATCGTCAACATGTTTTGATTTCGTAAAAGTCTCCCGCTGTATTTTTGATCGATAGCGTGTATCATATTTAAGATTAAATTATTATATACTTCAGTGACGTAAAATTTCGCAGTATTTTTATCCGATCTTTTCATTAGCCGTAGACTAAAAGCAGCGATTAGCAGTTAATGCTTAAATAATAATTTACAAGCTGCACAACATTGCACAATCGGTGTACGCGTCGTTGAGCCACTTTAAACAACAGATCAATCAAAAGCTCCGCAAGCAACGAAATCTCAAATAAATAAATCCTTCTTCCTACATACGAAAACTCGTTCGATCAATCTTCCGATAAGAATCGCAAGCACCCGCCGGCAGCGGCCAAGAGCCCCCTTACGTAACCGCGCCTCCTCGGCCCATCTGACGCACTTCTCCCCCGAGCGTCTGGCCGATCGAAGCCAAGAGGAGCGGCCACTAACGATGCTCTCGACAAAGGCCGCCCACGAGCTTGCGAATCGCGCTTTTCCGCCATGCGAATCCAGCCGAGTCGCGCGGAACAAGGTGACGAAAGCAATCCTGGCTCGGGCATCTTTCTCCCCCCCCCCTCCCCCCCTGGCCGCCCCCCGATACAGAAGGTTAAAATTAACGTCCGAAAATCGGAAGCCGACCGCTTCTCGGAAGGAGTTAGTTTCCCGCCTTTGACCGCCGCCGGCAAACTGCGAGCACGTGCGCCTCGATCTGAGGCTGGAGGCGAGTTATAACTGCCTGGAGGCTGAACCGAGGCTACGAGGGATCGATGATTGAGCGAACCGAGAGATCGTCGCTCACTGATGACTCCTGCCGATCTTTTTTTTTTTTTCTTTCGAAGATCAGGCATTGATGTCAGGGATGTGCGGGCATAAATATTGCGATGTAGATTCCCGAGATGCTTTTGAAGGAGTATATTGGAATTTCGGGGCTATATTTTAAAGTGTCAATGTGGGAAGAGGCAGTATTTGTACGCTGAATGCAAAATAAGAAATTATTGCACTATAAGTTTTGCAGAAGAAATTCGCGGACGCATGATTAATTTGAAATAATGCCTTTCGGTCACGATTGATTAATAATGAGCAAGTCGGCATTAATCAATGCATGCGCGTACGTAAGAAGAAGTAAGAAAATAAAAAGTTGACGGCAAAGCGTAAACTTTTGATAAAAGTCGACGATAGTCATTATTTTTTTGTATATTTATAAACGAGACGTTTACTTTTGCGACGTAAAAATTTCTCAAAGTTTACTACAAATTTATTACTTATCTCAGTCTTTAGACATAACAATCTTTAAAGTTGTAAGTGGAATTTCATTTCCTGTTTGAACAATTTCTTAATATCTTGCAGCGAAAATTTTCACTGATTTAGTACAATAAATTAGGGTATCCGATTGTGCATAACTGGATTAAAAAGCAACGTATATTATTAAATCAAATTTGATTGTACCATATTTAGGTGTATCTTGTTACGAATGTTATCGCGAATTTATGTATAATTGTTACCAAACCTGTACGTAATGTAATTTAAAATGTAAAATAGATACATCCATTGTTTATAATGAAAAGAAATAAATATGATGCTCTAAATAATTGAGCTTTCATAGAAGCAAAAATAATTTCTTTTCTTGTTCAATGTAATATTTCCCTTCTCCAATTCCATTTGCGTTACAACCAGCTAAAAATATATATAATACACGAATTTGTTCAGTTTGATAGTTTATGAGTATTTTTATTTTAAGATATTAATCCGCAAAGCGAAATTTAAGGACGCATTATGCATAAATAACATTTCGTTATCAAGATTTTGCAATCAGGAAAATAACTCATAATATTAGGGAAGTAGACTTATATTATTGCACTAATGCTTTCAATTAAATAATAAAATACTTGGCATTTTCACGAGGAACAAAAACAACGTATGAAAAGCTACGTAATAACTCGATTGATTTGCCGCAATAACCAATCTTATAAATTCCAGCCCTCGCGGCAGCAATCCAATTTCCTGCGGGCAGCAAACACTTTTACAGCCCCTCAAAAATAATCCGATCGAAATAGCCATATTTTCATTAAACGCCGAAAAACAGTGACACAACGATTAATTCTCCCGCTCGAGCCATCAAGTTCAAATGGCCGTCCGCGAGCGACGTTTCGACGAACGTTTACGACTCCGGCACTTCCCGCGGCCCGATAAATCACCCGAGTCCCCCTCGCCGCTTCGGCTCGGCTTAGTCTCGGGAAAAAAAGCGCGCGACAAAGCGGATTGTCACCGCGGACTAATTGAAGCGAGCGTTCAGCCAATTAAAAAAGCTCGGAAACTCGTCTCCCGACGTGAAAATAAAAGGTCGAGCAGCGCGCGCAGCCTTCTCTCTCTCTCTCTCTCTCTCTCTCTCCCGAATCCGCACGTGCGACGTCGGGGAGCATAATGAGCTGCGGCCGCGGCCCTTTTGAAATTCGAACGGCGGAGCGGTGCGCGTGGTGCTGCTACCGGAGAGCCCTGCCCGCCGCGGATACACCCACTTTTTCTCAAGCGCCGATGTTCGGAAGAGCCAGGCTTTTTCGGCGCTGGCTGCGCGGGCGCTGACGGAGAGTCGGCGAGTAAATCATTTTTGTCGGGGGTGTGGGATTTTGAGCGATGCGTATGAATCGACAATATTTTTGTCGATCGCTTTTATATTCAGGTTTATCGATTTTCGAGTCTGCGGCTGCAAGCTGCTTTTAGGAAAAGAATTTGTTTATACAGTTTTTAGAGAGGATTTTTTTCAAACATTATTATTAGCGAGGATTATTTTCGGAAATAAATTTTAGAAAAATTTCAACTTCAAAGCCGGAGGTATTCAAACGAGCTACATAAATTCACTCGAAATTACGGACATGGAATTTCGGCAAGGTATACTAAAAGGCTATTTTTTCTACACCGCCGGAGTTGCTCCTGTGGAATGCAAGTGTACATCACATAATTTATATAAAATATATTTCAGAGATATTTTTAAACACGCATATTTAGCGAAATTTAATTTTTGCTTATTGAACTTGATATTATTATATCAATATAAAAATTATTTCTTCACTTGACAAAAGTTAAAATGCACCAAAATCTTTTGTTGCTACTATATTATGAATAAACGAAGTCGTGTAGGCGACCGCGCAGCTTCTATCACTTCAAATTTAAAAGCTTCATTTCTATTTACTTTACGAAACTGTTATTCAAATTATTTACACCCGCCCTCATAACTCAAGCAACTCGGCGTAATTCAAATTCACTCAACCCCTTCCACCCCGAAAAAAAGCGCATAAATATAATCTGAAATATCGTTCTGATCTTACGCCCCTTCCGCTTCCCACTGCAGCAAGTCCGACTGCGCTCCGATTGAAAAAGTTGCGCAAGCTTTTTTACGTCGGAGGAAAGGTGAAAGGCGACTCGCGCGCTGCACTCGCTAATTCGCCGCCAGACGCGGCGGCGCGCTATTTTAAACAGCCGCGACGAGACAAAAGCGACGGGGCGGTCGCCGTGTGCGACGGGGGATGCTTTTTATTGCCTGGGGGGGCTATCAATCTGAGCCGGCGCGGGAGACTAAAGGGTTGCGGCTCTGTTTTTGCCATAGGTGTTAATGCCGAGTTTTTTTTCGCGGGCGGAGGGGGGGGGGAGGGCCGGAAGACCTTCTTCACGGGCAAATGAACCCATTAATCAGGAGGGCGTCGGTGCACTTTCAGGGCACTCTCGCCCTTTTTCGCGGAATCGCTACTTGTTGATTTGGATTAGGCGAGACGATCTTTTTTTTTTTGCCGACGACGATCGCACTGGGGTTTGCTTTGTTTTTATTCGTAAAAATAATCTAATTAAGCGTTACTTTACTTTATTTTTATAAACTTTAATTAGGAAGTCAATATTTGGAAGTCAATAATTGGTTGTTCTTATATATT
This sequence comes from Ormyrus nitidulus, assembly GCA_900474335.1. Lineage (NCBI taxonomy): Eukaryota > Metazoa > Arthropoda > Insecta > Hymenoptera > Ormyridae > Ormyrus > Ormyrus nitidulus. The sequence continues at coordinate 20,975 of UCOL01001388.1, forward strand.
ATGGTGTCATTAAAACTTACTCTATTATAATTTTTTTCATTACTCCACTCAAAGACTATACATATTATCCATAATAAAATAACACTTAATATATCTTTTTATCTCGTTTTTTATTTTGATAGTCTGTGATTGCTTTACTGGATAATATCAGTAATTTTTCTTAAAATCTTTTCTCCTAGTAGAGTTTTAAATTAAAAAAAAAAGCCTGCGCATTTTCTCATTTTCTATAAAAAATATTTTAACTAGTGAAAGCATTCCTTTACCGCAATTGAAGAAAGATGCATGGAGATACCGGATACTCGCAACATTTTACGACAACATAAAATAGCTACTTCTGAATCGTCAAAAATGACGAAATCCAATAGAGCTGCAAAAGGAGCAAAAGGGCACTTTCTAAAATAACTCCCGCGCAAAGGATGAGGCCGATAAAAAGCGAAAATTAAAAGAGCCGCAGCTCGCAAAGACGCGAGAATTAAAGAGCGAAGGAGATAGACGCTGGGCGCAGCAGACAGAAAGAGAGGAAGGAGCTGCCGGATATGCAGGCGAAAGCGGCCGAGAGAGAGAGAGAGCGAGAGGCCCGATGCGCGAGTAGCCTTCGCAAAAGAAAAGCCAAAGACGACGACGACGACGACGGCGACGAAGACGACGAGAAGAAAGCCGGGGGCGCGGATGATGAAAAGGGAAGGGAAGAAAAGGACAGACGCGCGCATTAGCTTATATTCCAGGTTTGCATGGCGGAACGCCCCTGTCCGTACGCATCGGGAGGAGTCTCTCTCGCGAGTGTATATATATAAGCGAGGCGAGAGTGCAGCAGCTTGTTGTAATACGCGGAGGAGCTTCCTTTTTTCTTTTCGATGCGCCGCTTCGGGAGATTGCTTTTTTAGAGGGTGCCGCCTTTTTCACCCGAGATCAAGGGCTCGTAAATTCTGACGAACTTGACGTTCTTCGGCTTTGATTGCGTCTCTTTTTCCTGATTTTTCTCTTTGATTTAGGCAAGGAAGTAACTCCTCGATGAATTACATACGAGCTATGAATTATCGCAATTTTGGAAATCCCTATTGCTAGACAAGCGTCGTAAATAAACTGCGTCGTGCGATCAAACAAATAAAAAAGCTCTCGCAACAGTCATATCTCTCCTCCCAAATTACATCGGCCCTAAGCCTCACCTCCGAAAAGAAAAGAAGAAGAAAGCATCGGCCGTTCTCCCGGCTCGGGCCTAATTTTACCCCATTGTATTTCGAATCCCGGAGCGGTGCAGAGCGTGGCGAGGAAAAAAATTGCTCGTCTCGCGTTACGCACGGCCGGCGCGTGCTTCGAAGCCACTGACACGCGGCAGCTTTTGGCGAGCTCGCGGGCAATACACGTATATACGCCCGGTAGGCACGCCGTTGCGTTGCTCAACTGAGCAAGTCCGACAAATTTCGCGCCGATGATTCCTTCCGCTGTTGTTAAGGCGGGTCTGGGACTTTGTGCCCGGCGGGGATCGCTTCTGGGGATCGGAGGCGAAGGGAGATTTTCTTGGCTTGGGGACAGTTTTTTTTTTTTGCTCTGTGTCTTGGTTATTTGCGAAGAGAGAAAAATGGTTGAGAGTACAGTTTTAAGATACTCTTTCTCTCTAATCCACGCAACGCTCTTATCTAATTTAACGATTGGTTTAGCTTTCAATCAAAACAAAAGATATATTCTCTACATATATTAATAAAAACGTTCGTACGATTAGACGATTTATTAATAAACATATTTCACTGATTGTGGATAAAAATACTTTTGAGTTCAATCACAATTAACTTTATATAACCGCAAGATTTAATTTGACTTTAATAGTTCCTACATTTCTTCTTTGCTCAGCCTCATAAAGAAAAAGAATCACATCTCCAAAGGCAAAGTTTTAATTTAAAGAACATAACAACTCCCGACGTCGAGCTGTAGAAAAAAAAAAGAAGTGAAGAGTCGCTATAACAACTTGACACGAGCCCACTCGCCCGTCAGTCTTTCGTTTAAATAACCATTTAACTTCTCTTATTCGATCTGGCCGTTCCGGCGGCGGCGCCGACGCCGAGGAAATAGATTAAAAGCTCCGCATGTGTGCGCGGGAGAATTAGATTATTAAAGACGCGCCGAACGCTCGTAAAAGCCGCGACGCCGAGGAGAGAGAGAAAAAAAAGGGAAGGAAAGCCGACAGCTATTTGTACGGAGCCCCGTCTTCGGGCGTATTTTTTCCTCCCCCATTATCTCGAGGCAGAACTTTGTTAATTGCTGCTCTCTCGCGCGCGCGCGGCTTCTTACCGCGAAATTCATCTTCCGAGAGGAGTCATCCTCCATTTGTCGTCTTTTAAGGATTGAGATCTCAAGATGCTTCTTCGCGAAACTCGCCTGCTTTGTGCCGCCCTTCTGCGGCGGGGCTCCTTTCTCCGCGCTCCCTTTTTTTTCCCGCCGTGCAGCGTCAATGGTCCTATTGAACTTTCGAGCTTTTCGACTTGCACGCTGATGGGTGCATATTAATTTTAATGAGGTCTTAATGTACTTGGCTTCCACGTAATGGGGTTTCGTTAAGTCACGTCTGAGTTTCAAAAAAAAGTACGCAGTAACTAATGAAGAATACAGCAAGCTTTCAAGTTTTTTAACCGTTATACATTTTTAAGCTTTTTAAGAAAATAAAGTAATACTTCATTAATATATTAGGAAACAGAAAGTAGAAACACAGATCTCAATAATAAGTATATTAACTTTTTGTCTGGAGAGATTAGTGCCTTCAGAAATCGAATGTATTTGAAATAAATTTGTCTTATATTTATTTCCATGTACTTGATTTGAAAAGATTGAAGAATAACAGCAATATCGATTAATAATATTATTACACCAAATGAAAACTGGGATCTCTTTTATTTTTTTTTAATTTTCTTGTGAAAGTTCTAAAAAATACTCATGAACTGTCCTAAGATGAGTGATGTAAAGAAAATCATACGTAAAAGCAAGTTATAAAATTATAATTATTCCCAAATTTCACAGATTGTAGAATCACCTAACGAAATTCAGCATACAAGAATTAGTAAATTTGAGAAAGATATTTTATATATGCTTTGTAATACACTAATGAAATTTTGTATTCATTAACGATATCTTGTTTTATTTTATGGTTTTATCTTTATCACCAGTGCAAAATACTCACTTAAAATTTTCTTGATAAATTGTAAAATGACTGTATAATCTCAAATAAATAATTTAATTAAAACTTAATTATTTTCTAATCAGTATGAAAAATGTATGCCGCTGAAAATTGAGACTTTTCAAAAGTCTTTCTTCAACGGCAGATCAACGGCACACCGACAAGCACACTGAATCGTACCAATAACAACAACAAGAGAGGCAGGCCGTAAATACGAGCCGGCAGATCGAAAAAATTCAATACACATTAGAGCCCGACGAAACTATAACGCAAGAGAGGCGCATCGAGGCGAAGCGACGCGCGATATCGGGCTGTAGGGTTCGCCGCCACTACACAAGTCCCGCGCTGAGCGATAACCTCGAGGCGAGGCGCGCGCTCGATAACCCCGGGCAACAGTTATTCAGAGGCTACACTCATTCTTAAACGAGCCGATTATCGGCACCGAGCTCCTCTCCAGATTTTTACCAGATTAATGTTGAATGTCTTGTTTATTGACTGTGCAGAGCGGCGTGGAGCGCAAAAATCGGCTAAAATTAATCGCCCGATTTTTTCGGAGCCCCTCGGCACTGCTCCGATTAGCTTGGCTAATTGATAGTTGCGGAAAGATTTCAGGATCGTTCAAGCTTTTTTCGAGAGGCGATATATTGCAGTTTTTTCTCAACTGATTATTTTTGTCGAGTGCAAATCGTATGATTGATAATAACTGCTGGATTGTTCAGATATTTACACTCGGCAGTTTTTTTATCAAATTTTTCGCGATAAACGTGATTAAGAATTAAAACTTTACAGTAGAGTGGAATAAAGTAAAAATATATTACTAGCAATTTTTAATTGGAAGATTAAAAAAAAGGGTTTTCAATATGTAAATGAACAAAATAAAAGCAATATTTTTTATTTCGACGCTTTAATATAACAAGCTTTTATAAATCAAAGTTAAACGAAAAGTACTATTAACTAACTTTTTTTTAAGAATTATTTGAATAATAAAAAGTTTAGAAATTGGGAATTCATGAATCTCAAATTGTCGTGAAAATAATTCCGAGTGTCTACATCTAGTAACATTAATCAAAATTTCACTCGTCGATAAAGTCTCTCATCTACTTTAACGGCAGAAGACGTGGTATAAAATATATTGAACCCATTGTAAATCAATAAAATGTTATAACTACAAAATAGTGATACAAATAAATAATTAAATATCTAATCAAAAATCTTGATGTTTATTAAACAAAGAAAAAACGATATACACATATATCTTCCAATATCACTCTGATACAGAATGTACCGCAAAACTGTAACATGATTTATTTCCTTTTGGTTTCATATAAATAAATACTTTTGCATCGCTTTGACAGATCCATGGAATGAGTCAGAATAATCTTATCTCAAGAACAATAATTTCAACATTATCCAAATATTATCTACTCTAAGGAGTTCAGCATTAATAACTGTTTCAGTACTTTGGTCTGACTGGTTTCTCTAATCTCTCCTGCCAGAAACATTTCATCTACAACTGTGTACACCTAAAATATTATTCTAAAATTAGTATTCTATAAAATAACTGACTTTTTTAATTATGAATTAATCATTACCTTATAAAAGTTAAAAACTAGATCTAATTCACAAACATTGTGGAAGTATTCATTCAACACTTCAACAAAGTTGTGTATTCCTTCTAAATAACATAAATTATTGTCATTTACATCCACACATATACAAAAGTAAAGACCAGCATATCGCCTATACACAATTTTGAAATTTCGAAACTGAAAAATAAAATTGATTAATAATTGTAAATACTCTTATAAAATTTGACCAAATGTATAAAAATGATTGCTAACCTCGACAAAGTTTGTATGCTTAGCATCTCTGACTGTTACTACTGCATGCACTTCTTCAATCAACTTCTGTTTTTCATCATCATCAAAATTCATATACCATTTGGCTAATCTTGTCTTCCCTGCTCTATTTTGAATGAGGATGAAGCGAATCTAAACAGGATTCAAAAATTACAGTGCGATAATAAAAATAGATAACAAATTCACTGAACATTTTCTATATCTATTCAAGAAATTGAAGAATGAAGATCTAGAATAGATATTAATTACGTATTTTGAAAGATATTAAAACTTATAAATTATGTTTTAAACATTTAATTACAGTATTAAATGCAAGATTATAAAAAACCGTATTAATTTTTGTACTTACCATTATGACAAAGGGAATTTATTCAAGGTTTGACACAAAACTAATAATTTATTGTTGCTTGGATCGAAACTGACGTGAGATGAATTCCGCCCCTCTGCCAAGTGTCTGTCGGAGTGTCGGCCCAACAATACAGTAATTCTCGATTTCGATTTATCACATATGTCGATTAGGTCGATTGTTGCGCAGACGCAAAAGAAAGGCGCGTACTATTTTCTACAGTGTTGCCATTTAAATAATTTTAGTGTTTTTTATAACATATTTTGTCACAAATAAAATTGTTATTATAATAGAGAAAAATTTTAATTACAAAAATGTTAATTTCAAATGTAGCATTTAATTTTATTTAAAGTTTCTTAATTAAGATTATATTTTTACTTTAAAATTGATTGGCAACATTGTTCATACCCACGTGCAGCGAGATGTCGGCAATTGGCATTTACCTTCGAATTTTCATTCAATAACTTATGTTTGTAAACTTTATTTTTCTGTCAATAACGAAGAAACGTAATTGTAAATATGAGTTTTAAAAATAATAAAGAATTTATAGAAAAAGGAGATGTTGTTATTTTGTACATCAATCCTAATAATATGCATCAAATAGAAGTGAAAGAAAAAATTAAAAACAAAAAAGGTGAACTTGTGGACAATGTTTTTCAAACTACTTATGGTGCTTTAAAAGTTGTAAATCTTGTTGGGACAAAATATGGATCAAAGGTTGATCTTTCAAAAGGTTGGGCTTATGTTTTACAACCAACTCCAGAGTTGTGGACTTTAACACTACCCCACAGGACTCAAATTATTTATGCACCCGACATAAGTTTAATAATACACCTTTTAGATTTAGTTCCTGGAAGTGTAGTTATCGAAACAGGTTTTTATTTTCAATATACAATTACATAATTTTACACTTAAGAGAGTTCTAATGTTTACTTTTATAACAGGAACTGGTAGTGGGTCTCTGTCACACTCTTTAATAAGAGCTGTACGACCAACTGGTCACTTATATACATTTGATTTTCATGAACATCGTGTATCATTAGCTCAAAAAGAATTTGAATGTCATGGTATTGATGAATTTGTTACTGTTACACACAGAGATGTTTGTACAGAAGGATTTGGAGAAGAATTGAGTCATAAAGCTGATGCAGTATTTTTAGACTTGCCACATCCATGGCTTACAATAGACTTTGCTGTTAAATCTTTAAAAAAGAAAGGTATGGATTTTACTTTATTCTTTGAATTAAAAAATTTTTAACAAAGAAGAATTAACATTTCTAGGTGGTAAATTATGTTCTTTTTCACCTTGCATTGAACAAGTTCAAAGGACATGTGCAAAATTGTCATCTGCAGGATTTATAGCAATAGAGACATATGAATGTTTACAGAGAGAATTAACAATTCAACAAAAAAATTTAGCTATATTAGATTTAACAAGTCTGATAAATAAGGTTTATTTATTGTTTACTTAATTATATCTGATAGAAGTTGAAATGAATTTGCTAATGCATTTATTTAATTAATTATTGCAGACTGAAGAAGAAAGTGGGAAAAAATTTAAAGATCCAGTCAAATTAACAACAGTATCACATCCATCATCAACTCCAGGTCATACTGGATTTATAACAGTAGCCACATTACCACCAGAATTTGCAAGACTTATTGACGGTTGACAATATTTAATATTTGTTTAATTTAATTTAAACACAAGATGATATGCTTTTATTTAAAAAACAAAATTAGGAAATTAAATTATCTACAGAATATAAAAAAATGTAATTTAATTTGTTATTTGTAATAAATTTAACTTTTATACAAAAATTTTTAATTGATTAATTTTTGTTAATCCTTAACAAAATTAGAAGTCATGGACGAAATTGAGAAGAACAGAATTATTAAGATCTACAGTAAATTATTGCTTGATAAAGCGTTAATTCTTGGTAAAAATTTCAGTCTGCTTTACTTGGACTACACGTTAAATAATCTGACCTTGTTGCTGCTTGGTATTCTTTCACTAAATAATCTACAACTTCGCGCGAGTTGTCCAGCTCGTCAAGATTGTCTTCAAACATTTTTTCTTTCCTGAATTGTTCCAAAAAAGCTTCCCTTTTCCGAAGTTTATCGTATTGTTGTAAAGCTCGATCAAATAGCTAGATGAATTTTTTAAAAATTAGTTTTTTTACAAAAAGAGAAATTGAAGTTCTTAGAACGGTTTAGTTTACTTACTGAAGAGATATTTGTATGATTGGCTAACATAAGACCTGAAACTCTATGAGTACTTTGAATGTAAGGAGATTTTCGCGATAAAGCGACTTGAATACTCGCAGGTCCCCAGGGAATAAATTGAGCTAGTTTTCTTTCTCTTATTCTTTGAAGGGACTTATGAACTTGTGTTGGATCTACTTCACCCTACTCAATGAATAAATCAGTTAAAAAACTGTTTTGATTAGTAAAATACGTTTTGAACTTACTTGAATTATATTTAAAATAGAGATGTAACAATGGGCTGCATTTCTATCTAAAGCTGTAGACACCATCATATTTTTTGGCTGCAATAAGCGACGCATAACATCCAATACAGACGTTTTACGTACAGAAGCACCCTATTCATAAAGAGAAAAGCATATCAATTGTATTCATTTAATAATTAAATAAAAACATATTATTTACAGCAAAAAATATATTGATACCTCTTGGTCTGTGGTTAGAGGTGTGTAACCTGTCATGAGAAAGTGTAATCTTGGTGTTGGAATTAATGGAGCAATTAATCCAACTAGATCATTGTTCATGTATGATGGATATCTACAAGAGTATGCAATATGTAAAATTAAAATCAATTTTATTTTACAACTTTAATAGATATATAATATTTTTTACCTAAGAGTAGTTGTACTGACAGACATAATTGTTGAGACTAGTTTATTGATTTGTGTAAAACTAGGATTTTGAATGTGTAAACGATCAGAAGCTATTCTGTTTAAGGCAGTATTATCAAGAACTACAACACAGTCTGCACATTGTGTCAATCTTTTAAGAGTTAACAATGAATTATAAGGTTGAACAACTACATCACTGAAAAGTAAAATAGTTTTTTTAATATCCAATTTATTTAAGATGACTATAAAAATTTATAAAGTAAATAGTAGACCTTATTTCATCTTGATTTGGAAATACACTGTGTGTTTCAATTAACTTCTTAGGAAACCTATCTGCTAAAGATTCTAACATAAAAGATCCCATACCAGATCCAGTACCTCCAGCAATAGAATGGCACAAAACAAAACCCTTTAAATAAATAATATAGGAATGTCAATTTCATGAATGTATATAATAGATTTTATTTTTTCAGTTATACCTCTAAACTATCACTTCCATCTGCTTCTCTGTCGAGTATATCAAAGATTTCTTCCTGCAGTTTTTCTCCTTGATGGTAGCCAGATGCCCAGTTATTACCAGCACCTCCTCCATGTTTAGACAAATAAATATTTTCAGGATTATACAACTGTAAAGTAATAAATAACAATTATGCATTGACATTTTCCAATATTTGAATAACTATAAAACCAAATTAATACCTTAGAATATGGAGAGTTCATTATTGTATGAATAACTCTAGGTTCCAAGTCCAAGAGCACAGCTCTGGGAATATAATGTTCATCATCAGATTGATAGAAAAATACATCTTTCCTGTCAGTCCCTTCGGTGGCGTAGTCTTCCAAGATTCCTTCAGGACTGATTCCATGCTCTGCGCATAATTTCTTCCAGAACTCAAATCCAACTGCAAATAGGATTATGACAATAAAAACAATCAAAGGTAAACAAACATTACTATTGCAGACTCACTCTGGTTACCACATTGGCCCAGTTGCAGAGTTATCATTTCGCACGGCATTTTGGCAGTTTGTTTCTAATGCAAAGATCTAGAAAAACGAAAAAACTGGCACCTCTTGGCACGCAGTTCAGAAGCACCTCAACAAAGTGATGGCACAGTCACATTCTTCTGTGCGAAAATTCAAACGAGCGATTGCGATTTTAACCGGTAGCCATCGCCATATATTATACAGCGCGAGAGCGTAAATATAACAATATACCACTCGGAGTGCGCGCGCAAAACAAAAAGTGTCGTGCAAATTTGGTGGCGCGCCCTCTGTTTCCTCCCCCCGCCGATAATGTCATCAGGCGTTCGATTTTTTCTGCTTTATCGACCGGTCCGACATTGGTCGTCTTCGTCGTCCGCACTTTTTAGCCTTCTGCCTCGTTCGTCATCCGGGCGACCCACGATAAATTTTCTCCGACTCCTCAGTTTCGAGCCCCCGTGTGTGTTTCCTTGAGGCAGTGGTGAGTGCTACCTATTTTTCTGAGATTATTTCTCTTTTTTTAAGGAGCTTAGTAGGTATGGATTTTCGTTTCACCGGCCACGAGTGTAAAACTGTTTCAGCCCACTCCCGCGGACGACTTGATTTGATGATTACATAAATGGAACCATAACTTTGCCGTTTCTGATTCTACTGTTCTTATCGTTCGCCGTTTTTTGCTAATTCCTTTTTTTGATGTTCCGTTCTCTGTGACCACTTTGTCGACTTGTCTTGTTTTTTTAGAGGCAAAACACTGTGCTTGCAGTGCAGATACCATAGTCCAATCCTTTAGTAAGGTCGTGCAAACTGGTTGTAACTGTCGTTGTCATTACCTTTAAATTACAAAATTAACATTTTTTTTTGACATTAATTTTTAATTTTGTATTGATTTTTATTCTGTTTAGGGTTGAAAATATTCTAGTTTTGCGATAAATTTACATCTATTAAAAGGTTAAAATTGCAAATAGAATCAAACTTACCTTGAACTTGAAAAAATTGAAATTTTGAATTAAATAACATTTTTTTTTAACAACTACCTATTTAAAAAGAAATTAGAAATATTTAGTAAATTATAAATTTATGCAACTAGCATCTATTTTAGAAATGCATTGGATGATGTATAAGTTTTATTAATTATTTATATCGCTTTCTCTATCTATATTGTACTTTGTAATGAACTAATACTTACATTTAAATTTGCTTATTCTTATTTATTTAGAAAATACTGACAATAATAATTATTATATATTACAGGGACAGATCCATCACCAACCATGCTACGACAAGGAACAAATCTTTTGATGCTGGCTGTCCAGCAGCCACAAACACAACAGCGAGGTATGGCAACTTTAAAAGCCATTTCTATTCGTTTGATGTCGGTTAAGAACATCCAGAAAATCACACAATCCATGAAGATGGTGTCAGCTGCTAAATACAACAGAGCTGAGAGAGACCTAAAGCAGGCCCGACCCCTTGGAGAGGGAACTAAAATTTTCTACGAACAAGCTGAAGTAGCAGCTCCTGAAGACGAACCCAAAAAGCTCTTGGTTGCTGTTACCAGTGACAGAGGTCTTTGTGGTGCTGTTCACACTGGTGTTTCCAGGAACATTCGTGATCAGCTGTTGGCTAATCCACAAGATCGTGAGAACACCAAAATCATCTGCATTGGCGAGAAATCTCGCGCTATTCTTCAGCGACTTTTTGCACCGAACATTCTTTTTGTTGCATCTGAGGTTGGTCGTAAACCTCCAACTTTTAATGATTCTGCCAAAATAGCCATTGAAATTATGAACAGTGGGTAAGTAGAAATTATTATTAAACGTTAATTATCAAAACACTTAATTACATCTATAATAATAAAATTAAATATTATTTAGTTACACATATGGATCTGGTAAAATCATTTACAACAGATTTAAGTCTGTTGTTTCATATGCTATTGACAACTTGCCTTTGTTTGATAAGAATGCAGTTCAAAGTGCAGCCAAAATAAATATTTATGATTCTCTGGATGAAGAAGTACTTCAAAGTTATCTGGAATTTTCTTTGGCATCCCTGCTTTTTTATTCGATGAAAGAAGGAGCATGCAGTGAACAGTCCAGCAGAATGACTGCTATGGACAATGCAAGCAAGAATGCAGGAGAAATGATTGACAAACTCACATTGACCTTCAATCGCACCCGACAAGCTGTCATCACTAGGGAACTTATTGAAATTATTTCTGGAGCTGCTGCGCTGGATTAAAGAATTTAAACAAAATTCCATTAGAAATCCATCGTTAGAAATCATGTAAAAGAGTCACGTACAAAAACATCGTGACGAAAAGTTTCTGTACTACCTTAAAGCAAACATTTTAACCTTCATTTGTGCAGGAGTTTTAAGGAATCTTGTAAATTTCGTAATCAAATTCAGTAATTTGCCGTACAAGTCTTTTACTTCCATGTAAGTTAAAGAACGTGGCAATAAATAAATTGAATTGTTAAACCAATAAATTTTTTTTATAAATTATTTCCTATTTTTTAATAAAGAAGTAGAAAGGAAAAATAATTTTGATTAAAATTATATTTTTAAATATTTTATTTAGAGTAATTAATAGAAAGAGTAAAGGATATTAAAAAATTCGTTTTTTGATAATAACAATATAAGACACATTTATTTATCAGTTATTTGCACAAATTCGCCTACTTTTTTCATACCCTCATAAAATCATGTATGTACACTCACATCCATTACATTCTCAGCGAGATAAAAATTTAAATTAACACAGCATATGTGCAAGATAAAGTTAAACTTTCTCTCGCTTAAATGGAAACTTTTTTCCGTCCACCGTTTCAGTGAGAGGAAGTAATGTTGAAAATTGAAAACTTAGTCTTTAAAATTAGTAAAACAAGAGAATAAGAAATAAATTCAGAACTATTGAAGGCACTTATGCCCTTAAACGTTGTTGATTGTTACAAATATCGAACTTCTAGAAGAAAATTTTATATCAACTGTACAAAGAAATAAAGATGTTTAACCTTTTATAATTTAAGGATTAACTTTAACATGTAATTAAAATATTTGTAAAAAGAATGTGTACACATTGCACTGCTTGTATTTACATTGCGTTCAAGTACACTTTTTATATACAAACACAAAGCTTTTTATTAATTAACAGTGTCTTTAATTTTAGTCTAAAATTTGTATTTAAACTTTGAAAAAATTCCAAAATTGTGTAATTTCTTAAAAGTTACACTTACATGTAAATGTATGTTTAAAAAATTATTCTATATAAATCCTTAAATTATCTTTCAAAAATGGAGATTCAAACATCTTCATATCATCATATACCTAATGAATGCAAAGTCTTTTCATTACTTTGGAAAAAATGTTCAATTGTTTCTAATGCCTTATACCCTTCAAATGGGCATTTTTTGTATTATATACTTTCTAGTTGACTTAACAATTTAAAAATGTATTTTTTTTTTTTTTTAAATAGAATAAAACAAAATTTAATTATGGATTCAAAAATTACCTCAAATCCATATAAGGATAATCAACATCCATTACTTTTTAATTAAGAGGCTAAGTACTTATTTTTTGCACTTATTAAATTAAGAAAAAAAAAACAACCTAAAATTATAAGTTGGTTCGCTTATGGATCACCAAAATAAACTCGCGAATGTGTAGTTCACAAACAGCTTCGCTGTTATTCAGTCCATTTTCAGCAGCAATCGATTATACTAGATTTTTTAGAATCGACTGCAATGTAATCTTTCACCATTCAGCATCTCCATTAGCTTTCTGGAAAACGAAGTCTTTACCACTTAAGTTCATAATACCATCTTTTAAGTAAAATTTCCACTTATTTCGGCTCCTTGTGATCTGAAAGTCATTTTTATTTTAATTTTGTGAAATTCTTCATACAGTTTATATGTAAATTATTAATTACCTTATCATATTGACAAACTACGACGTTATCAGTATCGAACTGATCTGTAGGGTCATCATCAGTCACATCATCTTCAGAATTCAAAGGTTCCTGAAAAACAAAAAATTAAGTTAATTGTTCAAAAATTCAATAAGTGCAATTCTTGATATTTAGTAGATATACACTAACTTCTTCCCTGGCACCAGCATCTTCATTTTCCTCTTCTTCTTTGTCTTCATCTAGATCATCATCATCATCATTTTCTTCCTCTTCTTCTTCTTCTTCGTCATCATCATCTGTTGAGTCTCCATCGATTCCATCTAATTGGGCAATATTACTTGGATGCTGAACAAAATTTAACTTTGAGTTAAAAATATTGTAATTGATTTAATTCTTTTATATTTTAAGTTTTTTAAATTACTCACTTGACCCTGAATAAGCTGCTGTTGCATAAGATTAGCAGTACCTTGTGGTAAAACATGCAAAGGTTGAACAGGTATGGGATTAAATCCAGGCATCCCATCAAAGGTTGAATTAACATGATTCTGCAGTATAGAAGTAGCAATTGGAACAGGTAAAGCAATTGCTGCATTAATTATAGGACCAGTAAAAATGGTATGTAGTTGATTTCCTAAAAATTATTTATTTTAAATTCAGTTTTATTAGATTTTTCATAAAAATAAAACAAATTTGAATAGTATCATTAATAAATATTCATATTTTATTATACCTTGAATAGCTGAAGCAGGAACATGAACATTAATTAATCTTTCAGGCAGACTGCCATGAGCAGGTAATTTAATTTGTATTGAAACTTGTCGTTCCACTGGTATACCACCAGCTGCTTGATTTATAACTTGCTGCTGCTGCTGCTGCTGTTGCTGCTGCTGCTGTTGAGGAACATGATGCTGTTGCGATGATTCTTGCACCTGCTGTTGAACAGGCATACTCTGCAAATGCTGTACATGCTGTATTTGCTGAGCTTGGGCTTGTTGTTGGTGCTGAAGTTGTGGCTGAGGCTGAGATTGTGATTGCGCAGACTGTACAATAGTAGGCGGAGGTGGGGATTGCTGCGTCTGCTGTTGAATTTGGGACTGAGTTGGCAGTGACTCTTGGATTTGAGGTTGAGGCTGTATAGCCACTTGCGCATTAGCTGAATTAGCATTGGAATTTCCTATTTAAGAAAGAATATTACTCTTTATTTCAGAGCACTATGTAAAACTTAAACACAGTCAAGTACAGAAGATATACTTACTTTTAGTTTTGTTAGCTGTATTTTTATAACAGTTTATTACTGGAGGTAAAGGTTCTGGAGGATTAGGATTTAATTCTACAGCTTTACTAGACATCAGTTTAGTCTCCCATATTTGCTTCAATTCTTGAAGCACCTGTTCATCTACTCCTTCATCCAAGAAAGCTTCTCTAACTCCGGATATAACATCTTCTATTACTGTGTTGTACAGTTTTAGCTAAAATGGTTAAACAAAATTAATAAAAAGGAAAAAAGTATTTTTAAAAAAGGATTTTGAATTCATTAGCAAAGTTGTAACATCAGTATCACAGTAATCAAATAGTTATTTAAGTGGTTATGTGCTTCTTTCAAACACTTGAAGATAACAGACATTACTCAACCTGCTTTTGAAACAGAAATGTGTCTGTAATGGAATTTTAAGCAATGGAATTTTAAATGCAGTCTTAGGCGTTTTAAAAACGCATGAAACTTTGAAACTCATCCAAAATGAACGCGAAGCACGAATTTTCACGAAAGGAATCGTTAGGTTATCAAGTAACCAGGAAAGTTATCGACATTGAAGGGCTAAAATGTTTATCCTTCAAATCTGCCTTGAAATTAAAGCCTCAATTCCAAAAGTATAAAGTCCATGTTTGGTAGGGTTGAGAGGGCGTTTAAAATTAACAGAGCGCAGCTGAATCTTTGGGTGGCCGCCCTGAAAATAAAAGTCGGGCGGCGGCGGCAGCCGCCGCACGTGCACTGTGCACATCATCATCCGGGAGGATAAAAGAGAGCTCTCCGTCCTCGGAGGTGTAGCTCTGCAGAGGACATCGTTACTCACCACGCTAGTCTGGCTGAGGGCCATATTGTCGGCGCTCGGTGAAGATCTTCAAGTGGACAGTGCTCTCGAGGAAGAACGCCAGTGGACGTCACCGACTGCTACCTCCTCGTTGCTGTCGGGAGAGCTAAGTGAGCGAGAAAGGACGGGATGCCAGAGGGAACAGGAGGGAAAGAGAGAGAGAGAAAGAGCGGGTGTTTCGCGAGAGTCGCGCTCTTCTCTCCTCGCCACGACTCAGGAGCTCTGGCCTTTTATACTTTCTCGAGGGCTGCTTACTGCTCCCATACCCGCGCACATACGCATGCACGTACTGGAAACGTATACCAACACACACTACTACACCGTGGAGTCCCGACACGACACTGATCAGAGCCAAGGGGACGCGTGATGTGGTGTGGGAACTTGGAGAGACGCACTAGTCTAGCAGTCTGAGCGAGAGCGGAGTGAAAAGGTTTCGCAAGAGCGAGAAAGACAGTACAGAGGGCGTGGAGTGTGCGCCTACTGTAGATGTGGATGCGCAAATACGCTTTCTGCTGTGACCGGTTTGCGCACACTCTTCTGGGACTTCCGGTACATCGTGTAGCAAGAAATGTAATGAAACATTTCGGCAACCGGCTTGCTTCTTATCGGTCTATTATGCTCATTATTAGGTCGGCGATTTCGTGAATTTCCGTCTTTTAATGCTGCCAGCAAAAATAAAAATAAAAAAGTACCTACCGAGCAGCGATAGTCGTTTTCTAGAGGAAAGAAACAATGATTTAACACTTGTTTATAAGAACGAAAACAATAAATTATTAATTATTTGTTTACAACTAAAAACAAAATATAAAAAGAACATTTTATTATAGATTTTGAACCTGATCTTAAAATAAAATAGAAGAATCAGTTAACAAGTTCAATTGTGGTTCAAAAAGAAATGAGAGATAGGAAAGGTAGGCATTACTTTGATTTGATGTAATGATAGATCGAGTAACTTAATAAGCATGCAAAAGGAAAAGAATTCAATAAAAATTCAGCAATAATATATACTTTATTTAAGATTTTGCTATACAGTATATATTACAATATATTATATATGCAGAACAGACACTATATAATAGAACACTTGTTATATAATATTGTCTTGATTACATTATATTAAATAGATTTAAAGTTGTTCACTTTGCAACAAAATTTTTTCCTTAAAAAGTATACTTTTTATAATTTTTCTCAAGTCTTTTGGAATTGTGTACATATTTAGCTTTTTTCGGAAAGACTTTCGATAATATTATCGAATTAAGTATATAAATTACGTGGTCTTGATCATCTTGGTGTCAAAATGTAATTTAAATGAATTTTCATTTTTTTTTTTAAATCACAAAATAATATTTGAATAATTTGAAATTTGAACTGTATGAAATAAATGCAAATCGCGATCGAATACTATCATTTGTGCTACACAGCATTTAAGGATGTTCATCAGGCTATACAGTCTGAATCAAAAGTTAATCATTAGTAATAACTATATTTAAATGTTTTTATTAACTTTTGCTTATTAAATGCATAAAAGAGACTTAACTGAACACTATAAACTGTATAAAAATGGAATTATATAAAAATAGTAAGTCTTCTCGGTTTTCAAAATCATACATTTTGAAAACCGAAAAGACTACTTTTATATAATTCCATTTTTATACGGTTTATAG
>UCOL01001389.1:0-37834 GCA_900474335.1 Ormyrus nitidulus
CAAAACTACATTGTCAATCGCTCTAAAAATTTTACAGTAATCGTGTTACGTATATACTATTAGGTTGAAATAGTTTTTAGAAATTTCTAACCATTTTGATTTCGGTATCGAACCTCCAACCGCAATAATAAATCTATCTGCCACCTCGCGGGAATCCTGATAAACTTAAGCTTTTAGGTAGTAAATAAACGCAAGTAATTTAAGTGAATTTTAAATGTAAACAAAGCTTACTTACTATATTCTTGTAGTTCGAGTTATAATTATTAGAAAAATTTTTTTATGAAGTTAACAACTTTTAATTAAACAATTTTAGATTTGTCAGTAGTTTCAATTTTGTTATTCATCAGATATTTCAATTTTGAATTTAGATATTTTAAAATTTTTTTTTTTTTACTTTTTAATTTTGTCGTTTTACGTTTTTTTTTTCAACTACATGAAATTTAGTGTTTTAGCGTTTTACGTTTTTTTTCAGCTACATGAAAGCTGCTTATAAAACAAATGAGTTTTGACATGCACTCCAATTTCTAAAAAATTGAAAATGAAAATACTTTAAAAAAATACATAACCGAGCTCTTTTACTATTGTTAAAAAATTTTTTATAATAATAATTTATTTATAAAGGTATTTGTTTGTTTATGATAATAATTTGTTTATTTACGCAGAATTGTTGTTATTGATATTACCTGTTAAGAATTGGTTCTGTGCTGATTGGAACGTATACCGAAAAGATGAATGGAAAAGGATATTAGGTAAATTAATAAATTACTTCTTGTTTGCAATACGAATATACAGCATTATTATTAGCATAGTACAGTTTCTTACAAAATAGGTCTATACACTTTCGTATAATACGAAAAAAATACTTTCGAGCATCGATCCTTATGCGAGTTTTTATATACAAAGTGCCAACTGATCGAAGCGGCTGCGAAGTTCACTTACTGTGTACTTTTTAAAATCACTACGATATCCTAACACTAGAACATATTAGGCACTCGTTTTCGAATAATAATATAATTAATAATTATAATAATAATATAATTATGTTCTATTCGTGTTCTATAAAATATATTCAAAAGTATAAAATTTAAAGAGCAGTAAACATCGACGTGATTCAAATTTTCATGAATTTTAATAAAACTAAACATTATATTAAATGTTAACGCTGGTTACGTTCATTTTAGCAATTAAAAAGTTAGAAATTCAGTAAAATATAAACAGTAAAATAACTGTTTATTTTTCACTTGCTTACCATCTAACTTGAATTTTAAATGAACAAATTACACTCTAGATTATAAACGTTTATACAATATTATTGTACAATAATTGGCAAAAGCTAATCTCAAATTTGCCAGGAAAACATTGCAATTAACTTACTATTTACTAATGAAAAAATACAATATATAAATGTAATCTTTACATATTAACATATTGATATTTAAATAAAATTTAACTTATAAAGCAATAACGTTCCAAATTATTTTGCTGTCGATGTTTTAAAAGCTGGAATATAATTTAAAATATTTTAAAAAAATACATAACCGAGCTAACTTATTTAGGAAATATTTTCTCCTAACCAGTACAACAAAAACCTATAATTTAAATTTTAACGCCCTCTGAATCCATTCGTCAATGCACTGAGTACATTATTTTACTTACTAGTTTTAGTGCATGGCGTAACATAAACGTAAATGCACTTCTCATATTAAATAAAATTATATAAAATATAGTTTTTTGAATTACATGTTATATTCGTGATCATCGATATAATATTCGCATAGTATAATTTTACTTCAAAACATTAATTTTAAAGTATAAAACTTTCATAAATACATTTTACACGATGTTTATTAGAAAGCTACTCTTCTGGTTTCAAACTTGAACCGGTGTAAAATGTAATACAAGAATAAATTCACTTTAACATTGTGAGCGACGACCAAACTTACTTACTAGGGCAAGATTAAGGAACCTCCTTTGTAAGAATCGTCTATACATTCATGACACTCGCAAATCTATCATATAATTACAATAATTTTGTTTTCTAAATACCTCGATTCTAAAGTAATATAAAAACATTTCAAGGAGAGTTCCTTGACATTCTTCACCTTGTAATTGCAGAATAAAAAAATAAAAACCATGAATTTCGTTCTTAATTAATCGCCACATCAATTACGAATACCAGCAATAAAGATAGACGATACCCGATTTGTTGCGAGATTCAAGTTTAATCTCAATAATGCCTCGTAACTCGAGGGTCTCATTAATTTTAATAAGAGTGAATCCATTATCCATAAAAAAAACGTACAATTACAGGAGAATGTTATGGCATTGCTTAAGAGTAAAAATCGTATCGAAGTACTCGTGAAGACGGACTTCGACATATCGAGGATTCACAAATTACCAAAATCAACGGAACAAAAACAATTAATGATTAACTTTTCAATTCAGAACGTTTGCTCGAGATGCAAGGTTCCATTTGAAATTTCTCTACACCTCTTTCAATTCCTCACAGAAATTATGAATGTACGATAAAAAAAAAACTAAGTCGCGTTCGACGCTTTCCGTGAGAAATTAAACTACATTTAAAATCTAGGCTACGGTGTTTCAATTCTTCACAAAAAAGTATCACACTCTCAAAATTATCATCAACAGTTTTCAGACTAAAATAGCGAGTAATCTTCGTCTATCGGTTTTATTATAATCCAAAATCGAGCTTTCGAGAGTGCAATATTTTCGCGCAATCGGCGTCGCTTGCAATTACCTCTGTGAGTGACATTGAAACTAGTCGCTTATTTATTAATATAGATATACAAGATTCATTTAGATATTGTCCAACGGTTAGAGAGCAAGTTCTTTTCACCACGTTCTTTTCACACATTTGGGATTCGGCACGTCGTGTCGGCAGCTTTGGCTTTCTTCGTCGAAAATTGTGCCCTCCTCGCACACAAACCGGAAGTCGAGGACCTGCCTCGCGGTGAAACCTGGCGAACAGTAATGGAACAGGCGGCAATCCCTCGAGTCGCCGTAGAATCGGTACATTTCTTTTTCTAAACAGTTAAAGCCAGCCGACCGCTTGGGGCCTTGGTTGCTCTTCTGAATTTGTGACTTGACGGAAGTCAGTTCTAGTTTTCTTCGTTCCGAAGGTCGAAGAGTTCTTGCGGTTGTCGTTGAGACATCTATCATTTTCAATTTTGAGTCTGTCTTCCTTGTCGTTGTTTCCGATTTAATTAAGCCTTCGGTAAAAGTGGTGGATTCTGCTTCCGCTTTCGAAGTGTCGGCTATTGAATCTTCTGCTTTCTGTGGCACATTATTAGAATCGTTGGATTCCGAGCTTAGTTTTGGCACCTCATTGTCAAAATGTTCTTTCGAGTTCGATGTCTCGTTGAGCTTTGAAGGAGCAGCTGTTGATAGATCCTGCATTGGGATCTCAGTGTTAGGATTGACTGTCGTGGACTCAAAATCTTCAGTGGTTACTTCGTTACTTTTTAATTTCGGAGTTGAAGACAATTTAGACTCTGGATGAGTGGTTGCAGTTTCAGGAGAAGATGAAGGTATCGATTGGACGCTCGCTGGCGAAGAACTTTCGACATTTTTACTCGCTTCTTCTGCAAGATGTTTTGATAATTCCTCTGCGATCTTTTCCTCCAAGAGTGTCGCTTCTGATGTAGTTGTGGTTGTCCTGGATAGCAACGGTAACCTTCGAATGACTGGTTTTGGCGCTAACTCGTTATAACTTGGAGGTGGTTTAGTTGGTTTAGGCCCAGCTAAAGGTTGTCCTCGTCGTATCATAACTGGATTCGGTGACGTCGATGGCGGAGAGTAGGCATAAGTTTTACGAAGTCCAATAGGTTTGAAAAATTTGTTGGTTGGCTTTGTTCTTGGAGTTATTGTGCTACTCGGAGGCGGAGCTGACGTTGTAGTTGTCGATGTACTCGAAGTTGTGATAGGCAAAGGCGTTGCAGTAGTAGTAGTCGTAGTAGTCGTGGTTGTGGTTGTTGTGGTTGTAGTAGAAGTCGAAGTAGTAGTAGTTTTTGGTGTAGAAGATGAAGTAGAAACAATTGTTGAGGTCGGGATTCGGGCTGAGGTAGTAGACGTTGTGTCAGTCGTAGTTTCTAGCTCATCATACTCTTCAGAAACAAATGGAACAGTTGTAGTTTCTAGTCTATCTTCATAGGTTTCATCGTACTCATCTTTAGTTTCTATTTTTAATGCAGTTACATTTTTTGTTCTACTTTCGTTTGAAATTTTCTTTCTTGTTGGTTGATCATTCACAGCAAAAACTTGTTTTTCGGTTTCTTCTTTTGACGTTAATGTTGGAGATGTAGTTTCTTTGATTTTTGGTACAGTATAACTTTCAGGTTCATAATTATCGTCAACGTAATCTTGTTCATTTGCAGTTATTTTATCTTTTTTCTTGTGATGATTGTCTTCAATAGCGTCTTCCTTTTCTACCGGTGGTAATTCATCCGTAAATTTAAAGACACCTTCAGTACTTATATCTTCTAAGGTAGTTTTTACAGGTTCTGGTGTTTCCGTAATTCCTAAGTCTTCAATTTTAGATGGTTTTGTAACGCTATAATCATCATATTCCTGTGCGGCATTTGGTTCATCAGTAACTGTATACTCTACAGGTACTGTTGTTGCTTTTACATCTTTTTAGGTTACCAACGTTGTAGATTCAACATCTTCATTTTTCTCTTCGATTATTTCTTGGCTTTGTTTCACATCCTCTACAAATTTTCTACTCTTATCACGGCGACGAGATTTTCTTTCAGGAATTTCTTCAATTTCTTCATCAAATCTATTTATATTTCGTTGATTTTCAGCTACAGGTTTATCAATTGGATCTCCTAAGTCTGCATAATCAATATAATCTTCTGAAAGATCTTCTACGGACTCATTATATTCGTCTGAATATAATTCTCCTTCTTCTAAATAATCTTCTTTAGAATTGTCTTTTTGTTCTTCAATAAAATCTTTATCTCTTTCTAAACTATTAGGACGTTTTTTAGCTGAACCTTGATGTTTATCTTGTACATTTTTTAAAGAATATCTAGAAGAATATCTTTCTTCGCCAACTGTCTCATGAGGAACAATATCTTTTAATGATTTTGAATCTGATTCTTCAAAAATTTGACTGTTGATTCCGGCTCTAACAGGAATCTCTTCTTTTGAAGCCGAAGGACGTCTTCTTTTACTCTTTCGTCTTTCGATTTCTGGTCTCCTTTCTTCTTCGTCTAAGAACTCCGATTGTGGCCTATTTCTGATTCTACTGGCGGTATTTGAAACTTTTGTTCTTGTTCTGGGTTTCTCATCAACTTCTACGTCATATTCGTAGTCATCGAAACTGCGATTCCTATTTCTGTTCGAAACTCTTCGACCTTGTGGACCTCTCCTTGAGGTTTTCCGATTTCTGCTTATGCTTTCATCAACATATTCTTCGTCTTCAACGTCATCTTGGATTTCTTCTTCTACATAATCATCTCTGTAGTTTACTATACGTCTGTCCTTTGGCCTTTGTCTTAATCTGTTCAACCTTTGCCTTGAACTGTTTTCAATACTTTCACTTACATCATACTCGTCATAATACCTAGATGATTTTGGCTTAGCTATACGACTATTTCTACGAGGCGTGTATTCTTCCGACTCCTCTATAGATTCAGAGTTTGCATATTTTCTCCTATGAGATTTGTTAGAATGTGAAGAAGAACGAGTTTGTAGTAATTCTTGTTTAATTTGGTCAGTCTTGTCGTTTACGTTGACTGTTTCGTTAGAATGCTTCAATTCTATTTGGACCGAATTATTCCTACTGTTGGACAAAGAATTGTTACTATTATTATTTTTATCTAAAAATAATTGAGCGACATCTTTTGGTTGTGAATTAATTGTATCTTGATCAACACTTATTGGGTTGAAACTTATTTGTCGTTGAAGAACGGTAGAGGGCATTTGATGTTCAACAGTTTGTTGATTATTTTTTCTTTGATTATTTTCATTTTTTATTTCGCTATATTTCTCTCCATTTTCAATTGTTGCTGGAATTTCAACATCGACATATTCTTCTTCTTTTGGACTTGCAAGTTTCTCTCTTGAGGTGCTTCTATGTTTGACGGTACCTCTTTGAGGACTAACTACCTTCTCAGATTCACTTCTGATGTGCAAATTTTTGTTTGCCTTTTCAGCATTCGCATTTTCACTATTTTTAACATCCGTATCAGATTCTTCGCCTTCTGGCAAAGGTAATCCAAAGAGAATTGCTTTAATTATTGGTAAATTTGCTTTAAGATCCTTTATATCTTTTATTTCGGCGTTAAATATAACTTCTTCAGAACTCTCATCGGTTTCTTCATTTTGAGCTGATCTCTTTTTTCTTAAACTTCTCTCGCTTGCTTCAACTTTACGACTAACGACAATACGTTGATCATTTCGTATTTTGGGAACGTCTTGGTAAAATGGATCAAAAGATTCATCGCCTTCCTTATAATCATCATAACTTGACGGAATTTTAGGAAGTGGAAGCGTGATTAATTGACTGGCATTCAAAGGTCGTCCAGATTCATCGCTTACACTGGCCTTTGCCGTAACAATAACCCGCGACTGGGATGGTAATAGTGGCGATGGATTTTGCACTATTCGCTGAATATCTGGCGGTGGTAGCGTTATTGTAACTTGATGGGGTTTTAATTGAGGAATCGGTGGCGGTGGAGGAACATGGATATGTTGAGGCACTTGCTGATTGTTCTGCGACTTTTGACCACTTTGAGATGTAGATCTTTGAGTAGGGTAGAAAGCATTGATTGTCGTTTGGATTGGCGCAGGAGTTGGCAGGTAGTTGACAGATATTTGCTGTTGCTGAGAACTTTGGCTGCTCTTTGTTTGAACGATACTTTGACGATTTTGTTGTTGAGGTACTGGAGATATTGACAATTTTGAGACCTAAAATAAAAAAAAATGTACGTATTACTTTCAAAAGAATCAAAACCTTTAATTTAAATATCATTTTATGCTTTCACCTATAAAATACACAACAAACACTTTGATAACTACTTGATCGTCAGTATCGAGAAAGTTCTATTATTTTTAATTAGTTTTATTGGTTTATGGCTCGATATAATAGCACATAAAATATCAAACCATTTTTCAGAACGTGATGTAAAACGCTGACTTATTTTAACCCTTAATATTTTGTTTTCGTAATTCAATTTGATTTTTACAATTTAGTTTCGGAATTTATGGTAAAAACATAAATATTTATGTACATCGAAAACAGCAGCCATTAATTATACTCACCTTTCCTTTACTGGTCGACTGTACAGCCTCCAAAGGTTTTCTTTCATTTCGCTCGTCCTGCTCGTCTTCTGAATTATCTTGATACTCGGCGATCTCTCGGGGATTATTGTGGTTGAATTGTTCCGTCGTGCTGGCAATTCCATGATTGTGAAATAGTGGATTGATTAAGGACGGATTGTTCGCGTTGCTGTTCAGAAGGGTCTGAATGGTCGATGACGTGGACTGCAAGTGAAATTGTATCGGCGTCACCGTCGAGGGCTCGCTGTGAATTACTTGCGGGCTTGCGGTCGAACTGTATCGAACCTGTGATCGGGGCAAATCCACATTTTAGTATACGTAATGATAATAATTTATAAAATTATCCCAAATTGGCTAAAATGTCGAAGCGGCGAAACAATATTACAATTTAAATCTTTATAATTCACTTGTTATCATAAAAATTTAGTGCTCGCCAGATTTTACTAGGCTTTTTAAGAAGTTTTTTTTTCTAATTGAGAACTCGTAAAATGAGTTTTGCGTGCTTACATCATGAGTCACGATGAAAAACTGCATTATACTCTTTCTCAAATGATAAAAGTGATTTTTAATTTAATGTTTTTAATTTAAAAAGTGTCTCTCATACATACCTGTTGGTGAACCTGGGACGTCGGAGTGGTCGAACTGACGCCTTGATTACTGAAGAGCTGATAGGACGTAGCCTGATTATTGTTATTATTCCTCTCGTCGCTGTGGAATATGTACTGATGGTGATAGCCGCCGTTCTTATCGTCGTAGTGAGTGTTCGACTGGCTGGTCTGGACGGAGGGGAAAGCCGGTCGAGGTTGGTAGTGCTGGGGGTAGCCGGTGGCGTGCTGCTGGTGATAAACATTGCTCGCCGAGGTCGTCGACGGGTGATTAGGTCGCGAGGTCGTCGTGCTCGTCGAGCTCGTGGTGCTCGGACGGACTGATGTCATGTGCTGCTGCTGCTGTTGCTGTTGCTGCTGCTGGTGGTCCTCTCGTCGCTCCGTGGAATCGTCGTCGTCTTCCTCCTCGTGAAGACTGGAGCGAGCGTTATGCAGTTAGATATGTATTTTAAGATTCGAATTCGCTTATAGCTATCTAATTTATTTCGTCCTTAAAATCAGGCTCTGTTATATAAATTTCTGATATTGTACTTTATGAATTCTACCAACGTACAATGCTCAAGTATTTATCATGAAAGTTTCTTATCTTTTACAATAATTTAATGCCACCGCAGAATAAATAAAGCACACGCTTTGAAAATTTTTGAAAACAGCAAGGCACGAGCTCGCGTTTCTAAAGAGCCCGTCAAAGTAGTAAATAGCAGAATTAGGTAACCAAATAAACCTTCCAACTATATAAGTCGCATAGAAATTCAACGCGGTAAAAAAATACCCGATACAATCGATTCCACACCGCTTCCGTGTAATCATCGCATGTAATCCGCCGCGCGACTGCATCTAAATCGCACCTTTAAAGCGCCTTATGTTATTATGCGATTTCGCGAGCGCTCGGGAAAAGAAACGGTTATTCTACGCCTTAATAAATATCGACTGCGCATTCTGCAAATACTGTCCACGCCTTAAAAGCTTATGGTATGCGACAGAATTGGTAAGGACGCATTTATTAAGCGAGCCTATAGATCGAGTTAAACGAGCATACAACGGTCGGAGTAACGTAATAATGCTTGTTTACTCGCCGCTCGAAAAAAAATCCCACGCAAATATAAGTGGATATTAATTGGTTAAATGATAAAAAAATTGCGATCTGCTTTTTTTTTCTACCTCCAGTGAAATTTGCTGATTTTTAATTCCAGTCTCGAAATTAGCCTCCGCGCGGTGCAGTCGAAAGAGTCGTAACGCCGTTATAAGCAGCTAAAAACGAGGCACTCCGCGTTACCGGACTGTCTATGAAGGTCCTTTCGAAATCGCATTTGCGAGCCTTATAACCGGCCGACAGACACACAGAGGGAGAGAGAGCGCAAACATCGTAATCGATCGAGCCGTCGATTGATCGGCAATAATTATCTCGAACGTGTCTCAGCGCGGCAGTGACGTTATCGCGGTCTAGATCTATTGTGGAATCAAAAGCGTTGGACTGTTCGCGCGCGAGAGAGAGAGAGAAAGAGAGATGGAGAGAGAGAGAGAGCGAGTCTAGGATAGAATGGACAATTTTCCTCCGATAACAATCGGCTGAAAAGACAATTTTTCCGCTCAACTTTGCCTCCGATATGACCCATTGTTGGCGGCTTGTGCGCGGGGGGCGCGTATTAATTGCAAAAAAACTTCTGTGCATTAAGAATGTGTCGCCAGGCATCGGCGGAGATTTATTTTGCGCGATCGCCAAGAGAGCCTAAGATCTTGTTGAACCTTCTCATTGTTGTCGGTTACCGGTGTTCCGAGCGGTATTTCAATGGTTTTACAAGGCTCGCACACATTCGGCTCGGTAGTTTTCTGAACAATATCGAACGCTTTCTTCGAGCATTATAAGGATGTCGACACGGAATCGGAGGAAAAAGAAAAACTGGATTCGAGTTTCGCGGCTTTGTGCGGCTCGTTGAGATTCGAAAGAATGGAAAGTATTTTGACTCTTTTAAGTATTATAAAAACATTTATTTTTAAGAATTCCGAAAGTCCAACAACGATACAAGCTTATTTGAACTGAATTTATTCAATTCTACCTTCTTGCAGACGTTAAATATTTTACAAATCCAAGTTTTCTTATTAACCAGCGTAAGCATTAAAATCGACGTCAATTTTCATACTTCAACAATAATGAGTTTTTATTAGTTAATTAAGTCAGAATTAAATGCAACTTAAGTCAACAAAGAATTTTAATTAAAACAAATCCTTTTCAGCTATATTAATATTTTCCAACCCACGTTATTCAATAAAATCTAATGGTTAATGTCAGAAATTCAATTAAAAAAAGCCATACAAGCATATATTCGTCGCTCGAGCGTGCGAGCAAAGTGTAGTCACCTGAGTGTCACGGCATTATTTCCATAAAGCTCGAGGTTGAGGTTGTAGAACCGCTCGCTCTTGCTGCAATCGACTTCGTCGACTCTCTCGCAGACTCTGGTTTCTTGGTCGAAAACGGTCCCGTTGAGGCAGAGGAACTTTATGTCCATTATCTCATCTGAAACCACGTCTCAGAGTGAAGAGCGAATCATTATTTAGGGAGCCATGTATGTCACTTGGATTTTTCTGCGTCAAAGCGAGAGAGCGCCTTTTTCTTTGGTATTGCTTTTTTCCCGCGAAATTAGGTCGACGAATTATTGTTTTTCATTGCGGCTTTCTTTCGTATTAATGGAGAAACTTCGAGTGTGGTGGAGTCTAATATTCGAAGTATTTCGTAATTACAAGAGCAAAGAAAAAGTTTTCTTCAGATGCGAGGCGATGCAATATATACTATATATATGTAGTAATATTATTTGCTAAGCAAATATCAGATTGACTGAACCTTATTGTAAATAAATAAAGCAATGTGTTACCTCCGCAAAAAGTAATTAAATCATTGAAAGCTACAACAATCGCAAGCGTTATTAGGTCTCAAATTAACATTACACTTTATTAAAAATCCCATTTTCAATGGCGAAATTAAAAAATTCAATAGACAGTTAATTGCCAGTATAACTATTTCATCCACTGTAAGAACGAGTTTTCCAATAAATTTCACGGCGCAATATACAATCCAAGCCTGTTCTCCCGTCGCCGTAATTATTATCCCCGTCGCGAAACCCGATATTTCGCATAAATAAAACTCGGCATCGAACTGCCGCGGCAATTAAAGCATCGCCGCGGTAGTCACGCTAAAATCATCCTTCACGCCCCGCCGAGAAAAAGACCTCCGCCAAAGCCCCCCTCCTCCCCGCATTTGTCGTCCTTAATCGAGTTTTTCATAACGAGGACGGCATCGCCGCCCCCCGCGCGAGTCGATTCTCTGTTTTTCACCCGGAGCCGCCGCCGCGCTATCGAAATATAAAAGGCTCGTCTCTCCGCGGCGGCGATTTGAATCGCGCCCGATAAATCTTCGCGAGGGAGAGAGAGAGAGAGAGAGAGAGAGAGAATGCCACGGTCGCTGCACGACGTGACGCTGCGCGCCGAGTCGGAGATCCTGACTTTGTGATATTTAAGAGTAGGCGAGAGAGCCGGTGGATGGCGAGTATATGAGAGGTGTATGCGGTTACAAAGGATGGGTTTCTTTTTCGCCTAACCGAAGCTTGCTCGAGGAGCGCGAACTTTTTTTTCCGACCGCGAGAGCTTTTTAGTTTGTATATACATTCGAGACGTAATTGAGCAATTTTATTGGCAAACGCTGATGGCTGGAGAGATATAGAGCTGCTTGGGCTTTTTGTTTTGGATGGAAAATTGAGTGGAATTTTAAGTTGAGCAATCGGGTTGGAATTGAAAAGCGAGTGAAAATATGCGGTTAATTTTCTGAGGATTTTAAAGCGACGTGATCGATTGAACGTATTTATACATTGATACCGATGCGAAAGCTTTCAGTCGCCACAAGTATTTTGCTTCTGAAAAAATATATATTAGTGTGTAAATCTTGTTCGATGTATAAATAAGTAATAATGCACATTGAAGTCGCGATAAAAATATCTATCACATTTAAAATTGTTTAAACAATCGAAAAAACTTGAAAAAACTTTGTATAAGATCCGTGTAAAAAGCTTATCGTACACTTGCAGACGTATAAATTAAAGACTTTGATTTTAGCTGAGATTTCCGTTACTTTCATTTAGACTATTAATGCGCAATTTCAGTAATATCCCAGCTGCATAACTCTCATTCTTTACACCAGTCAAACACGTCAAAACAGATTTTTTCCTCCTCGAGACCCAATTGAATTTAAAGCATCATTTAGTAAGTTTCGAAACTTTAGGTGCAACTTCACGTACGCGAGGAACTTTCTACGAAACGCGCGGCAAAGCCCGTCAGAAATAAATAAAAAAAAAAAAAAACTAAAAGAAAACAGATGTCTCTGCCGGAAAAAAAATCCAACACACAGTGTGCAGGAACGCAGTAAAAGTAAATCAATACGAGATCGTTATTGATAGCGCGCACAATAGGAGAGCGCGTATCCAACGGGCTCTTGTCCACACACACACGGCATTAGAAATGCCGCATTACCTTTTTGCCCGATCGTACACACGTGAAACATCTGGCAGCCAGCCTCGACGTCCGCGTAGTATCCGCCAATCACCTTCCCCTGACACGAGAAGTTGGTCTCTGGCAGATTGTCGAAGTCCAAATACTGCGCAATTAACAATTTCACGGTAGAGAAAATCGAGAGCTGCTAATGCTTGTATATATGTATATATAAACGGCTTATGTTATTTTAGCTTTTCGTTTAATAGGGAGCTTATATATGAATAACGAGATAGCAGTTGATTGAGATCTTTTATCCTTCTTTTTTTTTTTAAGAAAATTGCATTAGAAAGGAAAATTCAAGTACACTTACACCAGGTTCCCCCGCGCTGCACAATTTGAAGCCATGTTTGAAGTTGAGAATAGACAGAATGACTGCAACAGAAAAACGTTCTTTATTAATAATTTGTCGTTTCATTAGTAGTAAATACAACGGATTCGATTGCGAAGGTTATGATAAGTGAAGCTAATAAAGCTCTTAATAATGGGGATACTTCTGTGGATCGATATGAATTTTAGCACCTGATTACCGCAGTTCTTATCGCATCGATATTTCAATTTTTACAATAAATAGCTCGTATAAATATCTAATTTAGTCATTCCGTTAAAATACGGTTTGATTTCTAATCGGCGAATGATCTGCAGTCAATCTATTCGTAATTTATCACACGTATAAAACGTTAACTGGGATACCGCCTGGAGGCGCAGCAAAAAAAGACATAAAACTTTTTCCCCGATACACCTTTGCGCAAGGCGGCTTAATTCCATTTTGTTCGAAAAAAAAAAATCGGAGGCGAAATTTATGGAGCTTAATTGATCACCTCAAACCGAGGAGAACACCGTCGCTTGTGGTGCCGCGCGTGTCTCATTTGTACAAACATTTCTTTTTCTAATCCTCTGATAAATCACTCGTCGCAAAAGCTGGGCTATTTTAATCTAAAGCTACATAATACACGTCGGTTAATTAATCGCGGGCAAATTAAAGCGATAAAGTGCGCTTAATTAAAAAAGCCAGCAGCGGCAGCAGTTTTCGAACCGGCGTAACAAAGCTTTCTAAACCTCCTCGAGACAACAATTCCGTCCTCGGTACATACAGGAATGCCTTCCGCAAAAAAAGGCGCGCTGCCGTGCTTTTCTCTCTGCGCAGCTCGCAAAAAAAAAAAAACAGAGCCATCGACTCGCCGCGCGGCAAAAGAGAGGCGCGCGAGAGGAAAAATTGCCTCTTCGCCGGGCGTTAATTTCCCGAGCAATTCCGCGCCGCAGCCTTTGCGCAATCCTCCTCCTCCTCCTCCGGGGGAGGCCCCGAGCTCTCGGGGAGAGACGAGCAATTATATTATGCGTGGAGCTCACGCCCACGGCTAAGCTCTCGTTCCGACTAATAATGTTGCATTGCCCGAGCGCCTCGACCGATTAAACTCTTGTTTCTGGCGCGGAGAGACGTTTTTTGCGCCGCCGCCTCGTTTAGCCGACTATTTTTATTGGGCTCTCTGTCTTCTTTGCTCTCCGCTGTGGCTTGAAATTTTTCTTGGCTTTTTTTTTATCGGCGGGGGGATTCTGTAGTTAATCTTGGGTAAGTACGCGTCGAATGAATGTACTGCGCGCAACGTAATTGACGGTGGATTAATCTATAGATCAGCTGACGGTGTCTGGGAGAAAAGCGGGAAGAATAACCATGGCTTTCTCTGACTTTATTAAATTGAATGGAGCTCGAGAAGTATTCCGCGAATGAGCCACCTGTTCAAAATAAAGTATAAAGGCTATTTTGAATTATTCCATCGTTATATGACACTACCTCGAATGTAGTATAAAAGATTCTTTTTTACCGTATTATATAAGGCTGTCAAGAAATTAAATTATAAGAGATAAAGAATACGCTAAACACTGTAATCATATTACGAAAAAGTGTGGCGATAAAAAAGTTGAATCAATCATTTTATTCCAAACAAAAGTGAAACCCAATGCCTCTCAAAAGGCTGAACTTTCTTTTTAATTGTTGTTACATGGCCAAGCTACTCTTTCAAGTTTACCTGCTAAGCAGTAGCAAAAACAAGTTAATTTGATATTGTATTAATTGATCCTTTCGCACATTTTCGATGGCGCAACATTAAAAATTTCCCGTCTGCAATTCATAATACTATGTTAGTATTAAAAAAAACGTTGTTCTGCTGAACCAAATAATGTTAAATTTGAAAATAAACAAATTATAAATTAATGACCAATCAATTCATTCAACTTGTACGCAACTGCAAGTTCATTAGAAAATCATTACGCTACCCAAAGGTTGAAGGTTTTAATTGAATTAAAATTAAGACCACGTCTGCGTAATAAACTCTACTTGATAACTCTTTAATTACAACGCAATTATTTCATAAGCTAATTAATAAACTCTTCGAGCTCCACTTACAAAACAATCTTTATCGAAAATATCCTTAACCGAGTGATAATACTTATCCTCTCTCCTCGTTGCCCCGAGTATACGACCGCGAATAATAACCCCGGCGAATAAAAGATCCAAGCCCACATATAAACTACCGCGCGGATTCGTAATTTCGTCATTTAATGCCCCATCGGGATCTCGGACTCGGGCAGCATATCGCCTCTAATTGATTATTAAAAATTAATAATTCCCTTTGCAAAACCCGCCGCTCGACTCGAAATTGCGCCTCTTGAAACGCGCGGCGCGCGCAGAGTCATCCTCGCGTGGCGCGGCGCTCGGCAGAAAAATCAACAATGAGGCAGGAATAATCGTTAAGAGCAGGCTTGTAATCGCCGTTAATACACACTTCCCGCGGCTCTCCGCGGCGCTCGTAAACGACGCTCCCCATATCCTCGGGAGAAGGCCGATTTGTCACGGGCCTCAAGTATATATATATATATGCGGGGAGGACGAACAAAAAATCAGCGCGGGGAAGGTAAACGCCGAGGAGAAGGCCGTTATTATTACACCGGTAGCTTTCACCGGCACGTCCGCTTATCTAACGCGCTAATTATTTTCTCGGGAACGGATTAGGCCGGGGAGCGTGTATATAAGGAGAAGCCTCTCTTCTCCGCCTCCGGCGGCACGCACGACGCCGCCGAATTCTGCGAGAACAATGAGCACCCGGAGCTTGTGCCTCTCCCGGTTGGATATCTCGGCATTATTAAGGCTTAATGGCTTGAATTAGGTTAGGCTAACCAGTGGTAATTGAGACTTTA
This sequence comes from Ormyrus nitidulus, assembly GCA_900474335.1. Taxonomy (NCBI): domain Eukaryota; kingdom Metazoa; phylum Arthropoda; class Insecta; order Hymenoptera; family Ormyridae; genus Ormyrus; species Ormyrus nitidulus. The sequence goes on from UCOL01001389.1 coordinate 15,642, forward strand.
TGCAACGGATTTTAGTTTACGGCAATGTTTATGGTGTACTCTCGTGACGCACCGCGATGCTAATGGGGTAGGTTCTGAGGAAGGCATCAGGCGATTGATATTTCGAAGAAATATTGTGCTGATATGTATAAAGAGATGATTCTTATTTGCTTGCGGAGGATTCGCGGTAGGAACGAATTATCGTTGTTACGTAAATCAATATGGTGTTGGTGTTTTTTCATGGTTATTGCGGCTTTCAACGCATCTGCGATTGAAAAAAGTTTGGTAAAAAGCGTAAAATACAGAAATGAGGAAAGACTTGGTTGAAGATAAACGTCGAAACGAGCTTTACTTATGCATTCATTAAGCGCGGGTAATCTTTATTAGCTTTTTATGACCAGGTCAGATCGATTTTCTAAATATTTATTAAAAACTGAAAGCTCTTATGCCTATAACATTCAAGAAGAAAATCCGGTTCTTCTTGCGATGTTTCTTTCTCCAATTCCCTCTTGCAATTGGAAAATCTTTATTGAGTTCAACATTACGATGTCCTTTTGCATGCTGTCCTTTTTCAATGTTTGAATATAGCAATTTTTAAATAGTATTATAACATTTCATCAAAATGACTTTCAAAATTTTTAATAATCGCTTGTGTACCATTCAGAAGCTTGGCCCAGAACATGCAATGACATACACACAACCATATACGATTCTTGCATTTATATCTGATCATGAACAATCTGATATGCTTCCATTCGGTTGTATAAGAATTTTAGCTTCTTATGCAGCAGTCGAACTCGGGTTATTCTTACTTCGGTTATTGTTATTACTTAGGTGTCACTACCGACGTTAGTCGTTGCATGCATTGCGTAATGTGCGTTTGTTTCATGATTGGTCAACGAGCTCGATGAATGGCCAGTACAGAAACTTAAAAAATCTGCATTCTGATATACAATTGTGGCTTTTTTTTATTTTGACGTAGAGGAAGTTCATCTAGGGCGCATTTTGCAGCTTGATGCATACCGTCTGGCGATTTTAAAAAATAAATTTTCGTGTCACGTTGGAGAAAAAAGAAGTACATTAAATTACGAAAGCAGTATAGAATATATTATTAGCAACAACTGCATTTTATGTCATTAAAATAATACTCTTGGGTAAATAATTGAATTTTTTTGCGAGCAACCTAATTGGTTCGGTTCTATTATGCAAATACCGCCTGGAGACAGGAGATTAATGTTTTGACTGCCCTTGCAGTCATTACAATGAAAGAAAGCATAACCTTTGTTGACGCCGGACTGTGGCATTAGACCTTCGCCTAGATTAACCTTTCTACATTGTTCAGAAGTACAATTAACCATTTCTATTTCTACAATCTATCAAATTGATTGCAAACTTATATAGTTAAACAGATCTGGATTATGGCTTTTGAACTTATCGATATTTCATCTGATATTATTCTCCAAGGTTTTGCATTTAAACCCATTCTCTTTCTTTTATCTACAAATTCTATAGCTAAAAGTGCCGCGTCATATGGAGTACATGATATTTACCGGGGAATTAGAGATCTAGATTTACATAATCTCTCCAGTTTTGAAATGTCTCGACAAGTCAATAAAAGATATTAAAGTTTTACTCGGGTCTTTAATTACGGTTTCCTTGTTACGCATGCAGGAGGTTAAATGCACTCATTTGTAATTTTAATGTAAAATAACGTTGTAGGATTAAACATTACATATGGTCAACTAAATTAATGCACGCTAACAAAATATTTATTACTATACAATAATCATCAAGTATCCAATCTATGTTGAAAGTTTATTCATTCGTCTATTGAAAAAATGGCAATTTAAGTAATATTATATACATAATTTATATACATAAATTAACAATATTGCAAAGAAAGTAAAAGACAATCACTTTTTCCATCAATAGCTCTTATAGTAACAAGGTAAATAAGAACGACATTCATTTATGTCGTTACTTTCTTTGGTCCGAGACATTAAGAGAATGTGTGTGTGAACGAGAGGCTAAAAAATTTGACCCTCGAGCCCACCAAAGATTAACTGCGAATATAATAAGCTTCGGGCCAATACTTCGCAATATACCGAACACGTTTTGTAAAATAATCTCGCCGTTGACCAAAGACAAAATTAACTTGACTCGTCTGTTTCCGCGTCGCTTTAACTTCTCTTACCTGAAGATTTAAATGCCTTAAGTATTACAGCTGTTGATTAATGCTTTGTGCACAGGAAAGTGAGAGGATAAGCGTCTTTTTTTGAACGTTGGAACTTGTGTGAAATAACACAAATTGTTTTACGTAAATAATTATAGTAGAAAGTTCAAAATGTTACAATGGCTAATAATTAAAATAGTCCGCGATACAGTCCAATCCAAAAATTTCATTAATTCTTTGATATAAAAGAACAACTTTTTAAATTATAAAAATTGTCAATTAAATTTTATTTAAAACTTGAAATTTTATTGCTAAAAGAATTCAATAGATTCAGAAAGTTATAATACTAACATATTTTAATAAAGATATAAAAACTTTTTATACTACCGTGATTTTTAATTTTTTAAAACAGCTAAAAAGCTGCGATAAAATCAAAAATTTTAACACGCGTAACATATAACTGTTAGCCTCTAGACATTTTAAGACCAATTTTTCATATAAGATATTATTATCCATTTTCCCACTTAGATTAATGATTATATATGGCTTCATTTTAATACAGTAAAGTACAAAAACGAGTTTAGAAATTTTTTTACCATTTCGTTTCAAAATACTTAATAAAATTGTTGTATATGAAACTAATTGTTAACTTTATTAAGTAAACAAATGAATCGGTACTGATGATTCATAGAGTTTAAGTTACGTCATTAATAGTGCACTAAATAGACTTTTTCCTTTCCCTGAGAACTGTTTGCTGTTTCAAGTGAATAGTGGATTCATTTGATAACATTTAATGCTATTATTATAATGATTTATTATTATTAAATACCGTACACGTAAAATAACAGCCGGAAAAATTTATAATTTACAATTTCTTATGTAATTAATTAAAAATTTTGCAGTGGAATGCAGAAATACTTTGAACATTTATACGAAGGATTTAAGCGTAATTTTAGCTCTGCGATAAAAATATAATAAGAACTTCCACTTTAGATCTCGAAACGTATATAAAAGATATTTTGTTTCAATATTACATAAATGATTTTTCAAAGTATATTCTTTCGGTTCGTAATTATCAGTTTTAATAATCGAGATAGCACAGATGTAGTAAAATTATTGCTAGAAATAATTGATTATGCAACACACTACTTGAAATTGGACAAGCGATAATCTCGGCGAAAATAATTCATTACTTATTTTTGTCAACGGAGATCGCGAGATCGTTCAAAAATCTTATCAGATCCAGCGTCCACTGTAATTATGCCCAAGTTCATAAATTAACGCGCGCATAAAAGAAAAGTCTCCCTGCAGAATAATTTCCATAAGATTGCACTTGATCCTTAAGTTGTCGCGTACCCAGTAGACGGATACTATTTATCGATCGACGCCAATAACAATTATCGATGCCTGTTACCTATTGATCTTGAATAAAATTAACATAAATCACCGGCAGGGGATCGCGTGAACTTTTCGAGCTCCGTACCCATCTATTTTCTGTCTTTGAACTTACGTGCAGAACAAGTCTTTAATTAAAGTTAATTTTTATTTTTTTGACCATTAAAGTCAAATTTGAAACATTTTCTAACGGTTGAAATGAACACGAGAGTGTTACTTAAGAATTAAAATTACATTTGACTTTTTTAAACCATAACTAGGATCATTAAAAAGGAATGGAAGAAAAAAAAATTGACATCGATGATTCCTTGCATAATCAAAAAAAAATTTAAACTATGTAAATTTTTCGATATTTTTAGCATTGTCTTTTCTACATCCAAAGAATATTAATGGCAAAATATCTCCCGCTTGCAAATTCCATGTCACAAGACGTAGTTTTTAACGCCGTTTAAAAAAAAAAACAAAAAACTTCATCAAAGTCCTCTGAATTCCCAAAAACATTCTCCATCCTTGAACCTCTCAACAAAAAAAAAAAAAAAAAAAAAAAACCCACGCATGCAACACCCGCAGAAAAAAACTGTCTCCGCTCCCACCGCTTTGTAGCTCGAGCGAAATCAATTTCGATTTCGTTCCCGACGCGTCCGAATCGTGACGCAACCCACGCAACGAGATCGAACGCCTGTGTATATATATATGTATACGAACAAAGCAAAAAAACGAACTCGGGGCAATAGCCAGGCTAGTCGAGAGATCGAGAGCTCGGCGATCGTTTGTCGCGGCCATTGTAGGCCGAGGTCAGCCGGTAAAAATCCGGGGCAGGAAAACCGCCACCCGCGCGATGATAATCCCCGACTGCGTGTGAGAACCTTCGCTCGCTCTCTCTCTCGAGAGAGCCCTTGAAGCTAGAAGGCCCTCCGGTGGAACAGGATGCCAATGAGAACTCTTCGGCGAACTTTCGCCGCCGCTGAAGACGTTCCGGGAACTTGAGGACGAAAAGTTATGGGTGGGAACGATGATTATCGGTATGAGGCGAAGCGTGAAATTTAAAGGTGTCAGGTGTAGCTGATGAATTGTGAGGTAGGAGAATTGTTTGATGGAGAGAATCCGTGTTAGACACTCGAAGCTAGAGAAACTCTCTTTGGTTAGCGAAATATATCAATAAAGCTACGGTTTGTTTAAAGAAGCTACTTTCTTTTTTATATTAATCTCTTGACAAAAGTGCTTCTACGAGTATCTTTTATAATCTTATTAATCAAACATTTGAAAGAAATCTGGCATTAAAAATCAGTAAATTAGCAATAGATAAACATCTCACCACCTTCGCTATTACAAGAAATCATTTTTCTAATAGAAAAACTAATTTCACAAAATTCCTCGAATAAATTATTTCTTCATCAAGCAATAATTTAACGAAAAAAAAAAAAAAAAAAATCCGAGCGACCATTACCCTCGCAACTCCCGAGCAGCGTGCAGTTTACGATGCGTATAGCTCAAAGCGCAATCAATTCTCGCCCGGCTAGCACGAAAATTCGCCGTTCCCGCGGAGAGGCCCGTTAACCGCGCTGAGGTTTCGAAGGAAAAGCATCGATCCGCGGCGCCGATAAAGCCGCTCTCGAGCGAGGCAAAAATTAGCGTGCTGCCTCGGCTCAATTACGGGCCGAGTTTCCGCTTCCTCGTATACGAACAGCCTCGCGCCGACGGCTCATCCGTTTTCCGCGCGTTCGAATTCCTCGCGCGCCTGGCCTGCCCATTAATTCGAGCGCGTGTGCAGCTCTCTGCAGCTCTTGGCCGGCGCAGCAGACTTCTCCGAGAAACTCCGTCGCGCTCGGTCGAGTCGAGAGCGCGCGCGCCAGGAATTCTTTATGAAATTTCGGTTTCTATATAACACGCGCGCTTTCCATTTCTTTCCCTACTCCTTTCTCGAGAGGCGAGGAACAGCTGTCTGCGCGCGGCGATTCGCGCGGACGGGAGAGTGTGGGAGATTGATCGGCGCGCGTCGCTTGGAATCTTTTTTTTTTCTTTTTTAACTTTCGAGCGCGATGAGCTGAATTTTTTTATCGCGTTCGAGGATTTAGTGGCGGGGCTTTTTTTTGGGAAGAGGATACCGGCCTGGGTTGGAAGCTTTTTCTCGATTTCGTGGACCTGTGCGAGTTGAGAATGCGGGGTAAAAATGTTTTCTAATTGGCGAAGATTAATCATTCCTTTGCGACACCGTCAATTCAAGTTGGGATTGTTAGAGATTTCACTTTTGCTTTCTTTTTTTTTTATTTTGGGTCTGGTGAAACTGTTTCTCGAATTTTGAGTGATTTGAAAACTTTAGTACGGTAAAAATTCGTATAGGAATTTCAATAATTATACTTTCTAAAAATTTTTAGACACATATTCGTTATCACAGTAGCTGCTACCGATTTAAATTTTAATAAATTTAAGCGACTTTTATACTTATCCTTCTATACGGATATAATTAAGAAAAATTATTTCTGTAATTTATCTGCTAAGTAGTTTTTATCGACTAGATCGAATATTTTCTGAAAATTCCTCTGATCGAAGTGAAACTTTGAAAAACGGGATAAGATTATTTAATAATGGAACAAGATATTTCAAGTCAAATAGAGCGAGCTCGTTCGAATTTTGCAAGTTTTTTTTTTTTTTTTTTGAAAAAACAAAATTGAAAAAACGACAAGTTATTACCTCGCTACTGTTCATTTCAACATTCCGATTTAAAAAATTATTATATAAATTTATAATAGGCACTTATTGCGAGCCACCATAGAAACGAGCAGCGGCGTGTTTAACCTTTTTCTCAAAGTCACCAATCAACGCATTTTTCAATAATCTCCCGACAAAAAAAAAGCACCTGTAGGTCAGCGAGGCTCTAACAATCGTTAAATTATCGGCAAAAAAACCTGCCAATCACCTGCGAACACGCATTTCCCAACGCGAACCCAGTAAATCTTCGTCGTTGCAAAAACGAGCTCTTTAAAAGCAGATCGTTTCCCCAGCGCCCCGCGCTCATAATCCCCGCCGGCCGAGTGAGTCGTATCCTCGGAGTCATGAATGATTGAAAGAAAATCATTAAAGAAACAAAAGCCGCGCGCTTGATAAAAAGCAAAAACTGGCAGGGCGACTCGTCGTATACACATATATATATATAAACAAGAAGCCTCGGAGGGGGGCAAAAAAAAAAGGCGAAGGATCGGGCGTTAGATGCAGCGGGGCGGTGAAAGGTTTTGTCCTCCTCGCCGCGAATTATGCGTCGGTCGCGTAATAACCGGCCGCGGAAAAGCAGATCCGGATAACGGATCAAGGACTGATCGCGTCTCCGGTGTCCCCGTGTCTGGTTTCCGCGCGAGTCTACACAAGCAGTCGACGCGGGGGGCTTTAATAAACGCGTCGACAGCCAACCGACGACGTCATAATTAGAGAGAAAGAGAGAGAGAGAGAGAGAGAGCCACGCGCGACGTCGATCGCGCACGTATATATCGGCCAGCCAGGCAGTTTAGCTGTGATTGATGGAGCGAGCGCCGACGCCGTTTTCTGTTTTCTTGCCGAGAGCGGTCTTTTCTGCCTGGGATTCAAGGATGGGAGATTGGCCGGGTTTATTTGCGACTGGAGCTGGATTTATGGGGGCGAGGGGCTGTAAAGAATCCTGCTTATATTGCTCGTAATGTAAATGTGTCGACGGCAAATTTTATTATATACGTTTAAATTTTCAAACTTTTTCTTGGTGATTGATTTTATTTTAGTAAATTATATAGTCGTGTTTTATGTTTTAAAGAGTGCTGTGTGCGCTGGCAATTTTTTTTTTCGAAACCGCGAGATGGAATGCGAGGAGCGTCTTTGCCGAACCTGACTCTGTTACTACTTATGTTAATGTCATTCCGATTGTCTGCAAAAAATGCGGCGCCTACGAAAACGTTCACTTTCTATTTGCCAACAGCGTTTTTTTTTCTTCTTCGGAATAAACAATCGAATGCTCGGAAGCGACGAAATATTTAATCTACCCACCGAATTGTTACATAAATAAAAATCCGCGCCACCCAGAGTGTTTCCGTCCTGCAGTCTCCAAAACCTGTCGCTGTCATCTTCTCTGAAATTGGAGGATCGCCCAAAATTTATGAACGTCCTAAAAATAAATCTCGACATTTTAATACACTTCATATTCCCCGATCGAGTCCGGCATATATACCTGCCGAATATTTCGAGGATTTCGCAATCGCGGCGAGAGAGAATTCCTTAAAAGAAAAAAAACTTATCCCAAAACCGCATCTTCGGGCCAGAAATAAAATAAAAGCTTGCGCAACCTCGGCTAAAGACCGCTTAAAATATTCGGCCCGACGATATATCGAGGAAGCGCATTGAAATCTCCAGACGACATCGATTATAATATTCCCCCCGCCGCATAACTCGCGCGACACCTCCGAGCCGTATACGGGCCTCGGTGAGACGCACAGCTGGTCGGCGCTGTACATAAATATTATTTACCCGCCGAGAAAATGCATCCGCGGCAACGGCCGCGATGATATAATCCCGCCGAGGCAAACGGACGATCGTCGTGCACCGCACAGCTGGACGCTCGTTACGTTACGTTTTTACGAGTTTGAAACGAGGCGGTAAAGGTCGATTCTGAACCGTTGTTCGGGACCGGCTCCGAGAGCTTTTTATATATGTTCTGGGGGATTTCGACTTTTGGAATTTTAACGCTTCGCTCGGTGGAATTCAGGACGTGATAGTTGTACAAAACTACTTTTTTTTGAGAATTTCAATTAAATTTTAAATAATACCATTGAGGAGTCAGAATATTTAATTAAATACTTTCTTAAAAATACTTAATCTGCAGATTTGAACATAGTCGAACCTTCCATAGATTTCTTTACCTATAACTGAATGTGCAAGTGTCTAATACAGATGTTGCCGTTTTTTATCCAGCTTTCAATTCTCATCATTTCCGAGCCTTCAATCAAACAATTTTCCCATGCGCCGATGACGATCCCTTCCAACAAAAACAAAAAAAAAAAAATCAAAGACGACGTAACGCCAAGTGCGACACGCCGCGGGACTTCGCAATAAATCTCGAAGTCGTCGCTAAAGAAGTGCGCGACGGGAAAAAAAAAACGAAAGCGACTTTTCAATCGGGGACATCGACGGTTAATTAAGCGATTTTCCTTTTCGTCCGCTCTTCGCCTCTCTCGGCTTTCTATGGAAATTGTGCGGCGCGGCGATCGATCGATCCGGGAAATTGTAGTTTTCTATACATCGAGCGAATAAAAAGACGCGAAGACAAAAAGCGGACGGCGGCGGCGTTCGTCAACTCGGCGCTCATTTTATTTCTCCGCTCCTTTTGTAAGTCGCGGTATTACGTAAAAAATTAATTACTCGGCCGCCATGTGAATGGCAGGTAGAAATGTCAATATACTGTGCAAGATTAGCTTGTGCGCAATGGGATTTTCTCTTATTTATCCTTATTACGGCGTTTAGCTGAAAAATTATAATTTCAAAGATAAGGAGATACTAAGAGGCAAAAGGTTTTTTGCCTTCCGGTTATTTCGTAATAAAAATCTGTTTCATTAAGTACAGTAATTTTCGAAAATCTTTAGCCCCGCTTTTCGAAATCTTCGATCGCGTATATATGATCTGAATAATATCGTGCGATTAGATCCGCAGATGATAGGCTTTTCTAACGGACCGATTAAATGGACACTCCTCTGAAATTATAGCTCGTCCATCGTTAAAATTTCTTTCATACCAAGGCGGTGTAATCGCGCCGCGTTGCGTTGCGCAATCGGAAAAGCGAACTTTCGATCCTTTTTTTACACTAACCTACAGAATAAACTACTTTATTAAGTACTAATTTATACGAGGCAAAGTATGCACTTGAGGAACATGACTTTTATAAAATGCGAATTAACATTATTAAAAGCTTTCTCACACTGCGTCGGGCTCGTTCGCAATTTTAAGTATTACGACATTTTTTACTAATGTAAATGCTTGCTGTATAGTTTTAACTTTGCACTTTGGTACATAGTTATCCTCGCCCGCAATAACTTTATGCACGTAAAGTAATCAAAACGAAGATCGAAATCTTAATTCGGGCTATAAAGTTAATTAAAATAATTTCCATATTTATTATTTCGGTAGATTAAAACGGTTTTATGGTTACTTAAATTTTCAGAATTCTTTTCTCATTACTATTTTTATTATCACACGAAATGCAATCTCGAGTGCTAATTATGTTCAGTAAAAAGTACAACAACTAACGGAAGTGTATATATAAGAAAGCAATTGTAATAATTCTAAGAACAAATAAATAAGACTTTTAACGGCAACACTCATAAGCTTCTACAGGAACGGAAACAGAACTTTCATGTCCACATTCTCGTTGGCCTTTTGCATACATCAAATCATTTTTCCCGACCGTACACATAACAATGCGATGAAATCGACCTCAATATTTGCTTTACAAAAATAATATACAGGAAGGAAACACGTTCTCCAACATAAAAGCAATTAAAGGCAGACTCGTACATATTCAAATGTTGCGACTCGTTTGATTCGTCAATTTCAGAAAGTCGATTACCTCATCAAAGCAAAGAGTCATGTTTCCCTCGGTCCGCGATAATTCCACGCGCCTGCGTGTGTGTCGTGCTAATAAATATTTCCTGTGAATCTACTTTGACATTATCCTGTCAGCATCTTAGCCTACTTACTTAATACGCTTCCGCTTTTATGATTTCATACGCCAGTACCGTAATCGTCGCGTGCCGTACGGAAGAGTTTTAGATCCAGTTTACTTAGCGCATTACTGCCCGGGAAATAAGTTATAGTATGCTAAACTGTTACTTATTAGTCTTTTCTGAAGCGGGTGTAATAAATATCGCGTTCTGGAAAAATGATAATTAAGTCTCGGCTCGACTCGTGGGGCAATAATTATTGCAGATTGCAAATACGTTATAGTGTCAAAACTCTTTTGTTATATGATTTTTCGACGTTATTCTTTTAACGTGCAAAAGCTTTTGTAACAATGGCAATAAAAAGCACGCGGACCGAGCCACAGTATCAATTCCGAAATTCGCAAGCTTAAAACGTCGGTGCAGCTCCTCTATAAAAATCGAAAATCCGCTCTGCCTTCTCGCTAAACATTTCCTAAGCCTTGGGGCAGTAAAAATCCCAGGCGGTTATCTAACGATCGACCTCACGCAAGGACTAAGCCGCTGCTGCTGTTGCTGCTGCTGCTCAAGAGAGAGAGAAAGAGAGAGAAAGATCTGCCGGTGCAGAGAGGAACCCGTCGGTGCAGCTCGGAGCTCGCAGCGAGCAGTACGGTTGCCCAATCGATCTCTCGCTCGTGGCCTTCTCGCGCGAGCAGCGCAGCATCGCTGCCGCCGACGAGGACGAGAAACGAAGCCGCCTTTCCATGCAAGCGCGTCTCTTTCTTTCTCTTTCCCCGGGGTTTCCAGGCCTAATGAACTGCAAATCATTATCCCGGAGCCCGGGGCTCTCTCGGGTATTAAAGGGAATTACGGACTTTCTATGCGGACGACGATACGATGACGACAAAAGAGGCGAGAGAGGGCCTCCCGTTCCATCGGCCGAGGCTGGACGAGAGAGGCGAAGGATCGTTGCGTGGAGATATCGATGCCGAGGATTCGACGGGGGATTTCGATTTAAGTGCCCGATGTGTGCCGGGAGGTTCGTATTGGAAGTGTGTTTGTTTTAGTTGTTTGGAGTACCAGTTTTCTCGTGTCGTTGTTTTACTATTTTAATCAAATAAAATTAGGATACCAAGTTTGTTTTCTTAACTTTCTGTAGAGCGTGGTAAAAGTGTGACTCTAGTCACGTATACAATTTCATAAGAATAGTAACCGGTGTCCCTGAAAACTAACCGGAGGAAAAAAAATGTGATCGGAATCAAAGATTTTCCATTTTTATGTTTTGGACGGGTGATCGTGGGAAATTCAATCTAGACAGTTGAAAAAAAATCTTGATACTGGTTCGTTTATCCTGATTTTATGACTTAAAGATCGCTTATGGGTTCGGAGTGAGACGCAGCTTTAAATCAGTCTCGTTATTTATGCATTTTTAAATAGATTAATGAATTCGCTCGACGGTGAATGTCTTGTGGGCGTATAAGCAGCTTTATTGAAATATCCGAATCCTGTAAGAGCTAAAGTAACTCATGCAAATTAATAGGCAATCCCGAATACGATCGAAAAATCGGTCAAAAAGCAGCGTTTGTAACGGGATCTTTAAAAAATTACATATCCACTTATCCTCAAATGAATAGAGGAAGCGAATTTCAAGTCGATTAATCACGCAAGTTTCCTTCAACAAATATCGATCTCAAAAGAGAATTTATCTTTATACCGCGGTTAAGCGGTAAATGAAAGAGGCGAAAAAAAAAATAGAAATAGCACTTAAACCGCGTTATCTCATTTAGATTAAAAAATCTCAAGTGGCGTTGCTTTAATGCGAGGAGGCGAAAACTGATCGAAAAGCCTCGAGACTGTGTACCCGCATGTACGAGTACGCGAGAGACTTCGGTCTGAAACAAATCTTTTGGAGCATCTTCCTATCGAGCCAAGTGGATGAGTCGTTATTTTACGTATAGTTTATAAGCTCGACGATTTTAGTTCGGTATATCGCACTTTAATCTTTGTCCATAAACATTCCACTATCTTTATCAGTCCACTTGTGAATAAATTAGTCTACCGAATCGATGGATAACGAGCTGCCGCGCATTTCGAGGTATTGCGCAGTTGCATAATGATTCAAACAATTATAAAAAGCTTCCGTCGACCTTTACGTACTTATACAAGTTTGCTTATCTTACAGCTTAATTGTATACAAAGGAGTAAAATATGTTTAACCGTGAAATACGCGAGCAAACATCGTTGCTCTAAACCCCAAACCATAAACGATCCCACGATAATCCGAGCAAAAGCCAAGAAAAAAAAAACAAAGACTGTCCAAAAAATGAGCGCAGCACGCACTCAACGTGGCAGCCTCAACGCTGAATAGGAAGCTCGAGAGGCAGCCGCGGCGCGTCTCGGATTTTCCATCTACGCCGCGGGTTTATTAGCGAGAGCACAGCGGCACATAGAGCGGCGAGGGCACATGCACGCTCTCTCTCTCTCTCTCTCTCTCACCCGCGAGCGAGAGAGATATCTCCGGCATTGTAAAATCACGTAAGAAGAGCACACCTTTCACCTCGCGAATCCTCTCCCGCGCGCGCGCGCGCGGCAGCGCCGGATTTCAGTGCGCCGCCGCCGCCGCCGCCGCGAGAGAGTGTAATCCGCGACACCGCCGCGTGGGCGCATACACACGTACGTACGTACGCGCGCTCGCGCGCGAGCCAGCGCCGCCACCGCCGCCGGCTCTGGGAATAGGAAAGTCGGAGCGGAGGAGCATCTCGCGGAATTGCGCCAAAGTCGATTACGGACCCCGTGGCTTGCACGCGCCGAGAGACGCGATCGAAGGCTCGGAGCGGGACTCCGAGTCTGTTTTTTCGGGGCTTTTGGATAAGGGAGGGGGGAGGATCGATTTCGTTGGGTGGGTTTCGGAAATTGGTGATGAGGAAGTGGGTTTTTAGGGGGAGGTTCGTGGTTTGAGGGAATTCTTTGATTGTCGTCGAGTATAGGGTTATTATAGAAATAAATTGGATCTCAAATGTGAGGGAAAATCGCTTTAAAGCAACTGTCAGTCCGAAGTAGAGCATACAAACAAGAATTTAGAAAAACGATCTGACCTCAATACCAATAGGGAAAGTTGAGAAAATCGTGTTTGGCAGTCCATTGATAAACACGTATATCCATCATATACATAAAAAAATCATGTGATATAGTAATGGGTAACGTTTCATTAATTCTTGGATCGATTGATTAATAATACCTCTGTTTCCTACTAATTTTATCCCACATTTGCAAGACAAAATTAAGACCACACCGATACCGACCGAAAGCATTCAGATTGCAAGCAGACGTAAGTAAAGTCGAAGAAACAGCACTGAAAATATTTCCACGGTTTATACGTATTCAACACAAAAATGCACAAAGTTTTCAGCGCAGAATTCCAATAACAAATTGTATAACACGAAGCTCTCCCAACGTCGAAAAAACTCGTTCTTGCATGCGACTTACTCAATGATTATTGATAACCCCGTTCAAATAATAATTCAATTGAATATTATTTCGAGGATTTATCGTCACCTCCGCGATTATTTATCCTCGCTCTGTGTGTTTCATCGTGTCTCCGCGCGGAACATCACGTCGCAAATCGCGACTCGGAAGGCAGCTTAAACGGCAGTTTAAGCCGTTCAGAGGCTGCAGCGCCTCCGGCGAAGCCGAGTGTGTTAGGCCTCCGGAGATTCTCGTGCGATTGTTGATAATTTAGTTTGTTAAGTAATCCTCTTTTTTTCTCTTTTACGCTACGCGCTTCTGCGGCGAATGAATGGGGGAAAGTTTGTCCGGGAACGCTTTTCAGATTTAATTTTTATATGGCCATTTTCGCGGATGGCCGCGGATCGGCTTTAGTCATTGATTTAGTCGCGTTTCAGACGTTCGACGGGGAATATTTATGTGCGAGCATCTTGAACTTGCCGCTTTACGTAAGGCCGAAAATCATTTTCCACGCGTGGTGTGCCGTTTTATATATGTACCTGCGGAGGCTCTCGAGAGCGGATGATTTTCTGGTTAATGATGCCGTCGCGTCGAATAAATATATGCTCAGTAAACTCGATTAGGGTTACGTAAATTTTGTAAACCAGCGCGTATATATATTTGAGTTCAGGAAGCTTTGGACTCGTTCGGGCCGCTAAAATTAATTAAATAATATCTGCCATCAGCTTCGAACCCCAAACGGCCTTTTATCCTTCTAACAATCGGCTGACGGCCCGACAAACCGAGGCGATCAGCAATACACAAAAATCCTTTTGAGCGAAAAGACGCGCAAACAAAGTTTTTTACAACGCGGTCGAAAAGTACAAAGGCGAATATCTCTCACCGGTCTACAAAGTACAAATCGCGCGTCTTTCCGGAGCGCAACATAACGTTCGTTATGCGAGTCCCCGGCATCGGGAGAAATGCCAGTCGTCGGAGTGTCTTTCTCTCTCCGTGGCGGCCGAGCGGCAATTAACGATCGGAGTATATAATGTACTCGCCGCGATGCTCGAGAGGCTGCCTCGTAATTGTCGATGGGTTAAACGATGCCACTTTTACGTCATTGTATTATGCAGCCGCGCCTCGTTTACTTTTTTATCGAGCCGAGTGTTACTTTGTGCGAATTGTTTCGTTCGCGGAGATTTAAGTTTCGAGCCGAGAGCGATTATTGCAAAAATTGGCTTGATTTCATGACAGTTTGGTTACGTAAGTTTGGATTTTGCTAATGTGGTTTGTTTCTGGATAGATGATTAATGTTGTTAAATATTATTTTGGTAATGATATGTAATTGTTCTAGAAAATTGGAGCGCGAATTTGTATCAAAGTGGAGTCACCAAATACCGGATTTTGATAGAGCAAAATTGTGTCTATCCACCTACGTACATTTGCGCAATCTTTTGAATTGAGTTTAAACTGCACTTTATAAAATTACTCTCAATAAATATATTTAAATATTTTAATAACAGTTTGTGGCTTTAATAAAAGAAAACCCAATACTTAATTTAAACTGATGGTAATGGTTTCACTATAACGATTTCAAAATCAAACCGGATATTTTATATTAATGTTTCAAGTTGAAGTTTATGTTGGAAAATATATTGTATTTCTTGAATATGTAGTTAAACACATTAAAATTTTAATAAATGTCAGTCTGAAAAAAAATTTAAATAATGAGGTGCAGTTATGTACAGTAAAAAGGGTTTTATATCTACAATATATTCGCTAAAAATAGCGAGAAATTACCATCCACAAAAAACGGAGAAGCTTTTAAATCAGGATTCCCACTATGCGGACGATTTAAATTAACATCTTCCTCGGAGAGAAGGCGAAAAATAAAAGCCGAAAACGCGACGATAGGACCAAGGACCAGAGCGACGTCATCGCAGAAGCAGCTAAAAAAGCCGCGGAAATAAATCATCGGTCTTACTCCCGTGTTCCAGCCAAATAACTTGGAGCAGCCAGCAGAAAAAGCATGCAGCTACTCCCAATAAATCGTCAGATTTAAAACCAAGAAAGGAAGCTCCGGGGAATCAGGCGCAATAAAAATCTCTCGTTCCCCCCCAGGACGTGCCAGATTGAGACGAATGAGCAATTTTCGCGAAACAGGACGGATCTCGGCCGTATTATATCCTGCAGTGAAGCGGAAGAACTTCGTAAGGCGTCCTAGACAAAGGCAGGTTATCCAATTGAGAGGCGCGCGGAGGACGATGTATAAGTCGAGTTCTTTCGCATTTGCGCGCGCGGGCGCCGCACGTCCGCGGCACGCGCGCGGCTTCCGGCGCGCCGGAAGCCGAGCTTAATGGACGTCGGCTGACCGAATCAGTTGCTTTTGAGAAAGCTTGGATTATTTGTCCTACGTCGGTGATCTCGTCGCGGGTGGCATTTTGGAGGAGCGATTTTAAAAAGGGCGGAGCGGAGATCGGCAATTGGTTATATTTGATTGTAGATTTATTGTTTGTAGGTATGATTATTAGGTAACGCAAATTACGTTCTGTTATCAATCAAGGAAAAAAAGAATAATTTTATAACGTGTACTAACGATTTTATTACAAAATTTATTACAATTTCCTTGCCTCGATAAATATAAAATTTGCATACATTACGTATATAATGCATTTTCTAAGAGATAAATTATTGTATAATGTACTCGATGGTATATTACAATTCTGAACAAACATCGCATAAACAGTGAAATTCAGTAAAATTCAATAAAACTAGGCGTAAAGAAAGTTTGTCGCCCGAGCGACAAACCGGATTAAATTTATCTCCCGTAAGTTTTTCCAAAGAAAAAACTCACTCGAAATATAAAATGAACGTTACCGACTTGCTGCCGGGTCTTAAAACACTCCGACTACTTAGTTAGTGTCCCGGTAATAAAAGAGCGCTCGTTGCGGCTTTTCCGAGAGGTCATAAACGCCGAAAATACCGAGCAGGTTTCCCCAATTTTTATTTTCCAATCTCCCGAGTCCATAAATCGAAAACTCCCCGCTCTCTCGCACATCCGACTTTCTACGTACACCTCTTCCGGTGTTCTAAAACCCCACCGCCAGCTGTCAGCAGGTACAAAGTTCCGCGAAAAGAGCTAATTTCCATATAGAACGCCCGGAGAGAACCCACCTACAAGGACGAGTCGCTCCGCTTTTTTGCGCCCCCGTCGCCAGGCCACTTTCACTCGATCATCATCATCCCATTCATTCTCCTTTTTTTCCGAAATATCGGCGCGCCGTATCCGCAGTTGCGGAACGCGCTCTCACACGCGCGCGCGCGCGCAACACACATGCATATGCCAGCCGAGAGTCGAACGACCGACCTCTCGATTAGCCAGGCAGGCTAACCGCACGGGAGGCATTACGTAAGACCTCCCGTTACGACCTTACGCCTCCCGCCTTCCCTCTCTCTCTCTCTCTCTTGCTCGAGGGCCTATTATATATATACCTGGCGTGTATTCCTCGCGCGGAGCAGGGAATTCCGCGATGAATGACACCGAGTCCGGTGGGTCATCGCGCCGCACTTCGCCATGTACGCGACGTCGTTGCGGTGTACCGTTACGTGGCGCATTAATGGCCGAGAATCGGCTCTTCGCGCGTAAGAGGTGTGCAGGTTCGCGAGCGCATCGCTAGACGGCTGCGACGTGATTTTGCGGCGCGGACGCGCGACTCCGTGATTTATTAATTGACCTTGTTCCGCCGAGCGAGAACGGGACAGGTTGACGACCCCCGTTTTTATTTTGCAATTATATAGCTCTGCGGACGGCGGGGATCGTTGGATTGTCGAATAATTGATGGACCGCGGAAATTGAAAAGGTTCAGTGTGGTGCAATTCGCACACGAAATTAGGTCACTTTTATTAATGGATTCATATATTTATCGTTAAATATCGGCGTTTTATTCGCGCGTAATGCAATTTTAATATAACCTTTATTCAATCCGAAGTGCAGTCGGCAAAATTTTTTTAAGGCGCAAACTCTTCCTAAGTGGTTCTGATCAAATTTGGACACTGTTATTGGCAATGAAGTCCGAAGGCTAAAGTCTGGCTCGATCCAGCCTCCTCAAGATCAGTCCAGTTCGACACTGAATACCTCAATCGCTGCATTGTACAAAAGTAAAAACTCGCAGCAACTTTAAATCACTCACATATATATATATCCATAGGCGAATTTAAGCACACCGTATACAATAGCGCATATAATGATTTAGCATTCGCGTTTGCGAGATGATGCGGTCGATTTTAATACTCGACGCGCCGCAACGAATTGCACGTATACTGCACTCGAAGCCGCGCGGCGTTATTGATGGTAACGCTTCTGCGAGCCGGCGAAATTTATGTATTTTCGTAAATTATCGTCCATTACGCGCGCATTATCGTAATGCAAACTATTCCGTCCCTACCGCGGGGCCGTCGTACGTTTTTCAGCTCGGGTATTTCAATTGTCTGTCGAGTTTCCCTACGTTGTAATAATAACGAGGGACTCGAGAATGCGCGCGTTGGCCGACCGAAACGATGTAAATCGAAATAGGTGCTGCAAGGTGCGTGGAACGATTGTTTTCAAGATGTAAAATAAATAATTCCTGTATAAACCAGCGGGTAATGCTAAGTGGAACGCGGGGATGATTTAACGGCTTGGTAGCAGCGATTAAAAATGGGGGTGGATTTATGTGGAACTGTTTACTGGGACTCGTTGGTAAAGATCGTAAATTGTTATATTATGTTTATTAATTATTATAAATCGCAGCTTGTTGTTCCATGAGAATATTCTTAAGCGGTTTATTATGTTTTAATAAGATTATTATCATTACAGTGTTTACCACAGACTATTGTTCTTTTCTTAATCATTATACTTTAATAAATAATGATATAAAAGTTTAGAGGCATTGAGACAACGAAATAAGTACTTCTTTACAGTCTGAAATAATTTAAGCCCGCTTAATAACCGAGTTGCAGCTACTTAGCATATAAATTAATTAGTTATTTACAAAGAGTTACGAACCGGTTACGTAAAAAGTTCAAGCATCGTCAACATCTTAATAAAATTGATTTATTAGTTTGATTTACAAGGCGCATTTAAGGCCTTCCAAATTTTTCATTAACGTAACGGCTTTTATGCAATGACAAATAAAATGAGGTCTAATTTCCCCTATAATAATTACGCACTAAAAAAAATGTTTTTATTAATGCTGTACGTGCCTCGAAACGTGTAAGGCACGTTACAATTAATGTCATTTTTCGCGAGTTTTAGCGACTTTTTCGTTCAAATGCCGAACTCGTTCCTATGATAACTTTCACCGCTGAGAAAAGCGTTAATAACAGGCATTGAATAATAAAATCGAGTCCAACTCGCGGCGGAAAAAGGACAAAACCCTTTTTTTGCATTGCCGCAACTTTTATTAATGATTGTTCGATATAGCGTTGCGCAACGGCGAATATAATAAATTAATATATAAATTTCCGCGAAAAAAGTCATCGCGCCGCAAGTGCAACGTTACACGCCGCGCTCTCAACGTGTACAGAAACAATAATTCAGTTGCGCGATTTTTAACTACGAGGATACGTATAGATGGAAGCGAGATAATAATAATAATCAAAGATTTCATCGTTTTCGCCGACTTTGCCGGCATCCATACTTCTGGCTCACCTTCACTTTCGTCCTCGCCCCTCGGCGTTTCTTCGTTGTACGTTATTTCCGTAAAAGTTAAACCGATCGGAGATCCAAATGCTTTTAAACTTTTACTTAAATAGTGAATTTAAACTGACTTCTATAATTTCTCACAAATTATAGTGTTTTCAAATATACATTATTACAGTTTTTCTACTTATCTAATTATCACGTTTTCGTTTGTGCTCGCTGCGGACAACTCATTTAATTATCCGAATTGGCCGTACAAATGGCCGCGATAAATTCGTATCAAATTACCGGCGGCGGCGAGGGAAAAAAATCGCCTAATAAATGAAGTAATTGTGTCTGATTAATGAACTCCACCGGCGCGCCGGTTGGGCGAAAAAACAAAGCGCTTTAAAATGATCTAATGACTAACAACCGGGCGGCCGAGTAAGTCGAAGCGTAAACGCGATCGTTTAGAATTTCAGAACGCCGCGCGCGCGCGCGCGCATAACAAACGATTTTCCATTTACTCGCCGCGGAGCGCGCCGCAAATCAATCTCGTGAAAAAAGAAGGCGTCATAACTCGGCTCGCGATCAGCGCGTGGGCAAGACACACTACGGAGCACTCGAATATTGGCAAATCGAAAGCGGCGAGCGTATCGCGCGACAGCTGCTTTCGTTGTCTCGCCTCTTGTTTCCTTGCGTCGCTCTATTTTTTTCTTTTATTATTTGGGAGGTTCCTTTTTTTCGGATTGCATTTTTTTTTTAATTTTGTGTGCGAGGTGAGCTGTGCGGCTTTCGAGCTGATTGAAAAGCGTGTTTCAAAATTTAACGAGTTGTTTTTGTTTTAGGAATTGCGTGTAAAGCCTGTGCCGTGTCACTTTATCAATGCAGTAAATGTTGTACATATAAATAAGCATTATTAAAAATGCCTGACACTTGAACACTGTAGCCCTTTCTACATTCGTTTTAAAAGACTGGTAATTGTACTGATAAAATTCTTCTAAATAAATGTTTTAAAGTATAACTTATAACTTAATTATAACTTACATTTATAACTTAATTTATAAATGTAGCTTTTTGACGTTTGTATCGAACTGCAGCTTAATTTCAAGCGTAGAAATATGCATGAAAATATTAGACTTTCTATTAACGATGGGATAGCACTCGTTTAGAAAAAATAAGAATTATACTTTCTAAAAAAATGTACGGCGCACACTGAAAATTTTATTACTATTTTAACAAATTGATCTGTGTTTTACATAACCATTTGTTAACTGTGACAGCAAACATTGTAAATGGGATTTATTTCAATGAATGAACTGTATGCTTTCCCATAATTATAACAGTACAATTTTTTATTTACTTACGATACGCGGACGACTTCAATTACATATACGACTTAATGTTTGGCTTACCTGAAACAATAAAAATAAACATAAATCAATTTTTGAAGTAAGCACAATCTCACTTAGCAGTACGGCTGAACATTAAATTATAGCGTGTTTTGCATTATAAAAACAATTATCCAAACGTAAAGATATTTAGATAAATAAGCGAAAACCGAATGTGTGCTAGAGCCAAAACACGTTTCGTTATTGAACTACTTACTCGCGATATATCGAACCCCGCTACAGGATCTAACTAGATTTCTCCACTTGCGCATACCAAGTTTTTCTTTTTTACAAACTATAAATTTGATCAGAGAAAGGAAAATGGTTATGAATGCTTTTTTAAAACTAAGAGTCGCGGCGCGGGCACACTTCAATTTTCTAATCAGTAAACATATTTTTTTCGTCGCGAAAACCACGGAATTCAGGAGGTTTTTTTCTCAAGCTCATTGCGCAGGAACACGAAACGAAAGATAAGACTTTCGTTTTTTAAAAACGAGTCTTAATTTACTTTTGGATTTATCGCTCGAACTCGGTACGAATTTAAGTACCTGCAATTTTCGAAAGATTTAAGCCTCGCATTACCCGCTCATTTACAAAAACGAGGCATCGCCGCGCTCCTCTCCTTCGACCGCTCAACTCTATTATCTCTCCCGCGCGTCCACTCGAGTTTTCCCGTTCACGGCAGTGCTCTTGTACTTACACCGTGTAACTTCGCGCTAAGGCCATTCGTCTCGTGTGTTTACGATTGACGGGGGGGCTACTCAGCTAACGCAAAGAGCGCGTGACACGCGGCTACGCACGGTGCTCGCCTTCATTGTCCACCTTGGCCGAGGTTCAATTGCTCATTATTTTCTTTTTCTCTTTCCCCTGCGTTCGTCGGGTGTGCGTATACAGTTTACGACCTTTTCGACTGCGAGGAGGGGGTGAAGTTGACAACCAAAATACGTATTTATGAACTTATCATATATCAAACGATAGATAATTCAAAGCTAGTTTAAATTACGTGGGTCCGACATTTGCGCGTGCTTTAGTTTTTTACTAATCGGTACCACCTCAGAATCCGGTTGAAGAAGGTACCAACTCGAAATCCGGTTGAAGAAGGTACCAATTGGCGCGCTGATTTTTTTCACGCCGATTTAGGTTGGTAGCATTGATCAAAAATGAAAAAATTTGTTCCCAACTCGGGGATGAAATGGCCCTCATTTCACGCTAGAAAGTAGCGTAGAAAATCCAACTTTCCAACACCAAATGAGGGTTTTTCATGCCCTCGTTGACAAAAACACGGTGTGTAACACTGGGAGTAAAGCTATTTCAGACTCGGGTGAGGTATTTTTCAGCACTCGTCTCCTTCTCGGGCGCCTTCGGCGTCCTCTACTCCGACTCATGAACTATTAACTATTTACAGTATTCTTAATAAAATAATACGTATTCTTAAATATTATTGTTTACACTGTAATAAAAGAAATGTTTTATAAGTAAAATTTAAATTGTAATTTTTATTT
>UCOL01001390.1:0-37878 GCA_900474335.1 Ormyrus nitidulus
AAGCAAAATATATGTAACCGCCGATGCGTTGTAAATTTTAAGGCTACAACTGACAGAGTCGTTGGGAGTCTATAGTGCTGATTTCGTTCGAGTTGGGATTTTGTTGCATTTGCAGGTGCAAGTTTTTGAAGCGTAAGTAAATATTGGAAACGTAGTTCGAGTGGAAATTGGTGCCAATAAGTTTTTGAATGTCGTGGAAGCTCGATGGCTTGGTAAAGAAACTAGCGATGTAGTTTGATAGTGATTGAATCTTGAACTAATATTAGCAGACATATTGAATGGACTATTAATGACACACCGACAGTTGACGAGTACTCTATAATCATCGGCAAATAAACGCCGTTGTAATTTTGATACTGCACATTCCGTCATTTAGTAAGGTTATAGATTTATCAAAATTACACAATTCCAGCTGTATTTTATATTCGAACCTAACATCGTTCACTCTCAATGAATTAAATATTTAACAGAAAACCATCCGAAAATGACTTGATTTTTCGTGGAAGGCAGGCGAATTAGAAAGCGACTGAAACAGATTCACAGTGAAATTGTACCGCGTCCAGAAATGGATAAAGAGCGTCAAAAGTATCGAATGCAAAAATGAATGGAATCCAGCGGTTGAAGAGATCAGCGCAATCTACTGTCGCTCGAAAGCTAATCTCGTTTGATGCTATCGTGACTTCATTTCGATTCCGCGAACTGTTGGAAACGATACCAATAATTTCAGTTCGCTTCGCTTTTGGCCCAGTTTCGAGCTCGACTCTTCTTTTCCCTCTCTCTCTCTCTCTCTTTCTCTCTCTGACTCTCTTGTTCTGAATTTTTTGCGTAATATGCATTCGCCGGAAATAATCCAATCGACGAAGTTGTTTCCGGCTGCTCGGCATTTATTCATCGCTGCAGTTCGCTTAGGAACTAATAGTTTCGCATAAATCGACATTACGAGCTCAATGGTCGATATCGATGAGTGCGACGTTTCGTTTGTTTGTTGCCTGTACGATCGATAGAATTAGGTAGTTTTTGGAATGGGAGAATGCCGCGGCGGAGATTATAATTAATACCCTGCTGCTGTTTATTGAGTGTCGCAGTTTTAGTTTAATTAGAGATGATGCAAAGTTGCCGATAATTATATCAATTAAAGAGGAATTGTTGAAAAGTTTCATATTTACATTCTATAGTCGAAATTGAACCTGTGTCGCGTGGAGAAGTATTTCAAATTGCGCAATTCAATCGTTAATAAACGTTCAAAGATATCTACATAATTCATACCATATACTTTATTTTTTAAATCAGTGCAATAAAATTACAAAATAAATTGCGCAATCCAGGAAAAACGGAAAAAATCTTCAATTAAAACCTAAAACATTCTATCCCAACCGTCCTGCTTACCGCGAAATTAAATCGTGCAAAAAAAAAAAAACAAACAATTCTCCACCTCTCCTGCTGCAATGAAATCAAATAAATGCCACTTTGATCGGCTTCGCGCTGAATCTTCCCCCCGCGAAAGATTGAATCGCGCCTCCTGGGCAAATAGAAATATATCGGAAGAAAAGCCGGCTCCGCTCTCCTCACGTCCGTCGAAACAATGCCCCGCCTTCCGTCTTAATTATTTCCGAGCGTTCAAGTCCAGCCTTGGCAGTGGGATTTCCACGTATGCGGAGCCCTGCACGTGCAGGCCGGCCTAACCTCGCCCAATTATTTTTTCCGCCCGGACTCTGTGCCTCGGTTAGCTTAATTGGGCCCCGCGGCTCGTAAAATATGTACGCTCGATGTTTGGCCGGTGATCTGCTCTATTTCTTTTAACGAGGCCAGCCGGGCTTGGAAATGATGCGAGCGAATCGATTAAGATGACGATTGCGGCAATTAATAAATATGCTGAGTAGATTGCGATTGGAGCTGACGTTGATTAGAGCTGCGTCCGAGCTAAACTTGCTTATACTACTTACGTAGAGTAATTAAAACGCCGTTTAAGCTTTTCATTCTTCCGGAAAATGGCAAGACTATTATTAAGCATCTATTGGGGGGTTTGACGAAGGGTTTGATTATCGATTAATAGCCGCGATTATTTTACGTAATCTACTAAAATAAATGAACGATGCCGCACTATTTACATCCGCCTGGGAAGATGAAATTGCGTAATTAAAATTACGGCGCCCATTTTTTTCTCCCCGGACCGCCGTTATAAATAGAGCCCGGCGCTCGGATAAAAGAAGGCAGGGGCTGATTGCGCTGCATCCCCCCTGCGTATAATCAGGGAAAAAACGCGTCGCATGATCGCGCGGTATTAGGGATCCGTGCATTTTTTAAAGAAATCCCATTACCGATAATAAAACGACGGCGTCTGAGTCTCCCACTCCCAGAAGGATGCTGATGGAGCACTTAATTTGTACACGAGAGCGTCACTCATCGCCGTGCCATTCAGGCGCAATCTGCGACGGCATTCATGCGGCGCAGCGGTGCGCGTGCGCAGAGCTCGTATTCGCTCGGCCCTCCTTCTCTCGCTCGCGGCGCTCCTCTTCTTTTTTTTCTCCAGTTCGTTTTCTCTGCTTTCGAGAACATTTTCTTTGGGGAATTCCGGGCGAGCGGCAAGAGAGAGAGAGAGAGAGAGAGAGAGGAAAATCCATTATGAACTACCGAAAAGTTTTTACTAACTCTTGACGTTTCTTTAAAAACAGAACTCTCGGAAATTTTTCCGGCGAGGAGATAGGCGGACTAAGAAATTGTTTTAACTTTTGTATTCATTGCCCAAATACTTTTTAGGCGAAAGTTTAATTGCTGCGGGAAATTGCTTCTGCTGCGTCTGCCTGGCTTTATTTTCACTTTTGACATGTATTCTGTACAATGGAGGCTGATTTAATAAAGAGATTGAGGTTCGAGGACAATTGGGCTCTAATAGGAATGAGGAATTTCAGTTACATTCGAAAAATGTTCTTTAAACTTTACGTGGAACCAAAAAATTTCTGAAAAAACTGCGAAGAAATTCATAAAAGTTATATCTCGTTATTTTAAAAAAGCATCCATTCTAATTTAAAGCGACTTAATAATTTTTTTAAGCATGAGCAACGAGAATTTTATGCAAAAAACTTTTTACAACATAAAAATACAGTTCCGGCAAAGAATGCAAAGCATTTATTCTCGAGTGATTCAAGTCGATTAAAAATCATTTTAAAACTCTTAGAAAGTAACCGGAATACACATTTCATTGAACGTACATATTTCAAAAAAAGCAATAAAAAAAAAAAAAAAAAAAAAATAATTAAACCCAATTGTGCTAAAAAAAACGTTACCATCCCTTCCGGGAGAAAAGCAAGCCCGAATCGAAAAGCTCTCGGCGAATCAGCGAGAGCTCGGTAATTTTTAATAGATTTGTTTCTCCCCCCGGTTTTTTCTTGCCTCGCTTGCCAATCTATTAAGCCCAAGTCTGCCGCGTCTCCCGAGACTTCGGCGTTCGTGCGGCGACGCGGAGACCAATGGGAGGTAAGCAGCCGGGGCTTTTTTTTGTATGTCGGCGCGCTCTTCGGTATGAATCTCGACGAGAGAGATACCCCCTCCTGCGAGAATAGCGGACGGAGCCTACCCGGCCCGGCTTCCTTTTTTTTTTTATTCATGCGCGTCACTGTCTCCGAGTTTACGCGCAAGGAATCGCCCGGCGGATCCGCTTTGATCAGCTTGAGAAATACCCGAGGCTGCTCTGGGACACGGGAAAGTTTTTCTCGCTCGCTATTCTTGGACGATGGAGGGAAATTGTTTTCTCGAGCCCTCCTTGGGTTAATATTTCATTAGGAGCTTATTTTTTGTTTTCGCTTTGAATTGAGGATTAGAACTGAGCTGTTTGCGAAAATTTGAAATGTTTAAGCAGAGTAATTATACATGATTGTATTTTATCAAGTACGCAATATCATCGCGTTCGCTTTGTCGTGACAATTATTAACATTTTTGACACCCTTTTATCTTGTATGTTTTATCAATCTAGTTTTAACGGGTGTTATTTATGCTCAAGAATGCTCGTTAAAATGATTAGGAAATCAAAGAGGCAATTAAATCTAAAGAGCTTGTTTCGGAAGAAAATGATAAGATTGCGTGGCGACACACCTGCCGTTTATTGATTTTAGAAAGGCAAATGCTCGCGTTATATCGACAAAAGCACGCGGTATTTCATTATATTAATAGAAATACATTATAATTAATGAATGGAAGCGTATCTAGGTGAAACTGGAGAGTAGTTTTAAAACTTATTTACTGCATGTAAATAAAAGTAGATTATCGCTTTTGTTGTCCACATTCAGTGATTTTATATCGAAGTGAAGCGCAACGAGACTTTCTTTACATTATACAATACGTAAGTAGAGCAAGAATTGAGTTTAGAAATGAAACGCTGTCAGTGGCGATTCGAATGCAAATAATAAAGGTAGTAATTTAAAATTTTTCACAGAAAATAATTCTAAGAAAAATTTCGAACAAAAGATATAATACTAAACGAATGAAAAACTTGATCGATCGCTCAAAACGTCTCCCGGCTCGCGAATATCCAAAATAAAACGTAACAAAAATCCCTTTGAAAATCGGCTTAGGAATTTCGAGAAACTCTGGAAATCAGCTTTGGACGTCCAATATCGTTCGACAACGTCTTGCAGTGCAGCGCGCAGGGTCAGGCTAAAGAGCGGCGCTTTTCCGCGTAGCGGAGCCGAAGAGAGAGAGAGAGAGAGATGCGCTTGCACGTAAATTCCTCGGGCATTGTAAATCTTCGCATCGCGACTGTAAATCGTATTCCGGACCAGTGCCTCGATTGGTCGAGTAGAGCCGTTCCGTTTGCCGCGGGGCGCAACGAACCGTAAAAGCCTTTCACGAGTCGAGCTGCATTCGCCGCGCGTCAAAGGAGTAATAAAACAGGGCCCCGGCCAACGGTGCACAAGTGCGATATGCCGCGGCTATATGATCTGGCCTCGATCGCGATGAAGGGACGTAAGGCATCAACTCTCTCCCGGGTTTCCGAGCTTCTGATTACTTTTCGATGCGAGAGTGGCTTTCCGAGAGAGGGAGTCCCTTTGATTGGGAATATTGTTTTCGGGGCGGGAAAGGGCTTCGGAAGGATTGGGGGAAACGAATTAAATCTGCTTTTTAATTAATATTCTTGTGGGACGCTTCGTGTAAAGCGAATTTAATGACAGAACGTCTTTTCTCATTGTGAACTTGTATAAAAATTGCAACTGTTAATAAAACCACAAGTATAAAATTCTATTCCAAATGATCATTCAATTCCACTTCACTGAACAAAATTTTATCACGAGGGAAAAAGAGTACTAAACGTCACTCGCAATTGAGCATATTTAGAAACTAATTACCCAGAAATAGTCGTACTCCATAAACAGGCGCTCTCGCCGCTCGACGTTTCAATTATCGCAATCCCGGTGCAGCCGTGAAACTCGACACTGCCATAAAGCTGTGCGGCGTTGAGCGCCCCCGGAAACGGCAAACACAGTGGCGGAATTTTTTTCGCGACCCCTGCCTTCATCGGCCTCATACAATCTCGGAGATAAAGAGAGAGAGAGAGAGAGAGCGAGAGGGGGGAGGGAGGCGTTCGCGGAAAAAGTCGGTACTTTCGGAAAAATGCGCCCGAATTCAGGCGGGGGTCACGCGAACGCACGCGCAAACACGCTGCTGCCGCTGCCGCCGGGTTTGTGTCTCGCGTCCCAATAACGCCTGGCTTTTCTTCCCTTTGTGGCGCGCAGTGCATTCGCCCTCGTACGAGCCGCGCGCCGTGAAATTTCTAGGATGCCAGAATTCTGTTCCCGTGCCCTCGA
Organism: Ormyrus nitidulus; assembly: GCA_900474335.1. Classification (NCBI taxonomy): domain Eukaryota; kingdom Metazoa; phylum Arthropoda; class Insecta; order Hymenoptera; family Ormyridae; genus Ormyrus; species Ormyrus nitidulus. The sequence goes on from UCOL01001390.1 coordinate 5,799, forward strand.
GCTTCTCTCCCCGCACCCCCTCCTCCACCCCTCGCTACCCCCGCTCTCTCTCTCTCTCTCTCTCTCTCTCTATGTGTTTTCGGCTCTCTTGCCATCGCTTGCTTTCTGCCCGGTCGAATGTTGTGCGCGGAGAAATTGTTTGAGCAAAGGTCATTACTTTGCCGCGATGATTTTATTAGCTGCGCTGCTTTGTAGTTTAATAGAGCGTTTTTCATTCGAGGGCTGGCTGCTTTGGACGGGGGAGTCTTGATTGGGATGCGTCGTTGAAGAGGTTGAATTTTTTAAGGGTACATCTGGGGTGACGCATTAAAGATTGTATTTTTGTTTTCTTGACCTACTTGTGATAGATTCGAAGAAAACGTTTTATTACTTGTCATTGTTCTTTGTCTGTTGAGTTGAAAAAAAAAAAAAAATTACTTGGATAATATGTATACGCTTGAAAAAGTAATTTATTGAAGATAATTTACAATGAAAAACTTAAAATTTTTAGAAAATAAACTAAGCATTTGAAGACGTTCAACTTTTGTTGAAACTTTTTATTACAATTACTCTAATTGTTCGTGATAATATTATGTGCAAAACATAAATATAACTCAATCAACATTTGGCATATTTGAAACTTTTCATGAAAAAGTTTTCAAACCCAAATATTTGTTTGTGAAAGCATCTTTCACAAATTATAAACGTATAATTAGCAATTTAGAGTATTTGACGTGTTAGCTTGACTTAAATGAATATTAATGTACCACCCCATTTCCATTCCACGCTCTAAATAAAGCTTCCAAAAACTGGCCTTACCACAAGCAGCGAATATTTATCCGAAGAATTCCAACTCCCTTCTTACATAACAGTAAACAATCAGCACCGGGTAGTCCACTTCCCGCAAGTCGCCAAACGCCACGCTCGACTCCGAAACAGTCCGCACTCAACACATCCATCACAACTCCTATCGACAGGCATTATTCTGGGGCACGTCGCCATCCTTACCTAACCTCGCTGCGACCTACTGGCAGCCGGCGACACGTCCCGGCCGCGGCGCCGCGTGTGGACCGCGTGGAAATTTGCCTTTAACAGCGGCAGGCTCGCCAGCCCTTCCCCCACCCCCTTATAATCCGGCACCGGTAAAAACTCAAAGCTCCGAGAGAGAAAACGAGAGGCTTACCATCGCGGCGAGAGGAAGATCCGGCAGTCGTCTCGGGGTGTGGTTCCGTCGGGTGGGGCCAGGATATATCCTCCGCGGGATTAAGGACTTTGAAGTTTGCCCAGGACGACGGCGAGTCGGCCCCCTCGCTTCTTCTTTTATTTATGAGGCTGCGCAAAGCGTCGATACTCGCAGCACCACCGGTTCACCAAGCACTGTTCACACTCCCAGGGATGTATACCGTGCACCGGACAGGGAGCAGCGCACTTGGACGAGTGAGACACTTCACGTGGAGGTGCACCTTTGAAAAAGGTCTGGCATCGATTCGCGCCGATGTGTATATATATATATATATATATATATATATATCTATATATCTAGACAGGGATGTTGTTGTGTACGTGGGGCGTCGCAACACGGGGTAGTATAATATTCCTCTTGTTCTCTCTCTGTCTCTCTCTCGCTCTCTCGGCGAGTTGGCCAAGTTAGAAGACGTCTTTCGGCGAGGATAACCCCGTGTGTTTGAGCGTTAGTTCGCGCGAACTCCGCCCCCTCTTGGGTTCGCGCGCCCCTCGAGTTCACCGCGGTAACTTATCGCTGCCTAACCTCTCTCTCCCCTCCTTCCTCGGCTCTAGCGGTAGTGCTAACTTTGGCCCGAGTATCATTAGCAGGAGGCAGAGGCGAGCACTAAACGGCTAGCCCTCTTCCACAGGGAGGGGTTATACTCTTCGGCGAAGGCACTATTTTTCAACCCCCGGCTGGGCTCGCACGTGAGAGCCAGGGCTCTGCTGTCCAGCTCTGCAGAGCGGCGGCGGCGCATTCGCGGGGCAGGGCGCGCGCTCGACTCCTCGACAACTACTAGTGGCTGCTGCTGCTGCTGCTGCTGCCGAGGCGTCAACGTCAGCGGCGGCGGCGGCGGCGGCGGCGGCTGCTCTCTATCTCTCTCTCTTTCTCTCTAACTCTCTCTCTCTCTCGCTCTCTCCGTTGCTGCGCGACGCCATGACAGTTCGGCGGGGGTGCGCACCCACCCCCACGCGCGCGCCTCGACCTCGCGAAAGCAGCCTTGCCTCCCCCCACCCGTCCGACGCGACGACGACTGCCACCACCACTACCGGCGGCGGCGGCGTTACTACGACCCCCTAAGCGAGAGAGCGGCCCCACCAGCGTGTAATATTGATCGGGCGGAAGGGCGGCATCCAGGCCCGTAGCCGAGCCGAGCCGGTGCCCCGCTGGGAGATCCAGCCGCTCCGTCGAGCCCCCTGTCTCCCGTTCACTACTGACGCTCTTCCACCCCGTCGCCCCCCCCCCCCCCCCCCGGGTATGGGGGGGTACATATAGAGCACGCGGTAAACATTTTTTCAGGGGTTTTATGACACTAAGGAGGGCACGCGTGCACACAGACACACACGAGCGCGGCACAGCGAAGGAGGCCGGCCAATCGGTGAAATGCGATTTTTTTTTCTTCCCGCCGGCTCTCCCTTTTTTTTTCTTTTTTCACCAGCGGCCCACTTTTATTTCCCAGCTTTTTCGGATATTTGCCTTTGTTTGTTTTGAATTTGCGAGAGCGGATGATGGGTATCGCGCCCCGCCGCTAAGAGGATTACGCCGATCGGCCGCTTTTCGAGCTTTCTTATTAGGCTTGTTTTAGCTTTTTTGATCGATGAACGCGAGCCGCTGGTGCAGCCGCTTGCTTTAGGTAAAGTAAGCTGAAATTAGGAGCGCGATGTACGTGCCGGTATTATTGCTGGGGAATGCTGTGCGAAGCTTAACGATTTATTTACATGGAGCGTACATCGGGCAAACAACAGTAGCTGTAACAATTTTATTTAGCTTCAATAATCTGTGTTATACATTAAAAAAACTAAAGTTTTTAAACATTGTCGCAACGTGTGTTATGTAGACATCCAATAATTGAAAACAAATATTATGATGTGTGAATAGCTTAATAAACATTTAAATGGTGGTTTTAACTTTTAATAAGTGTAGTATTTATACAAAGTAATTGATCAATAATATTTTGTCGGAAATTAAGCAACAATGCAGATTACAATATTGATTCACTCTACTTGCATTTTCCTTCAATACATTGCGAATTGCAACCTGAGAGGTTTAAACGAAATATTGTTTTAACTTGTAAAATAAGCTTCATTCCAGCTCGATTGTCAGGCAAAACCGTAGTCGTAATAGTCTGATTACCGCTGTTGTCTTTGACGTCGCCACTATTAGTATTGGATTTTTTTTCAGCTCCATCTCAATTGATTCTGGAAGAGGCATCTGGTCGTTGCATTGTTTATCAGATTTATCGATGTTACAGCACTCGATAGGGACTTGGACAACAGCGGATCGATGAAACCAAGTCACAATGTGCTAGTCGCCAAAGAGTCATTCATCCCTCTCTCCTTCTCTGTTCCACGGCCGGCTCTGCCGCTCTGCTCCGTACTTCTTCTTTTTCCATCTCACTCCCATCTTTTTCCTTCTCTTTTCTTCTCACTTGCTCTTTCTCTACGGCTGGGGGGAAAATCAATGGGCGAAGCAACGACACGAATCCTAAATAGAAAATATAAATCTTTCAGCAATTCAGGTCTTAAATAAGTAGGTCGAAGCTCCGATAGAAGACTGATGTGGGATTCATTTTTACCCCGACGAGAGATCTTAAATTGCTTGAAAATTTCGACGGCTATATTTATCTTCGCTACTTTCATTGCAATCTCGCAAACTTAAAATGATACTTACTGAAAGGAACAAATTGCTTTCGAACAAGTATACTAAACATTTTCTGTGCGAAATAAAACAAAGTCCTGAAAACTTCGCTACTTCTGTTTTGCAGCTATTTCAAATATTGTTAATTTCTTTCTACCCAACTGAAAACAAGCAGTTTTGTTTAGTTTAGCGATAATACTTACCAATGTCGAATCGTTAATATTCTTTTGCTCTCAAAAGCACTATTCCAATAGTTACTAATTATATTACTTGGTAAACGTTACTTTAATACAGTGGCACGTCACTTAATTTTCATAAAGTTAAGAACAAAAGAATATCACATGACAATAATGGAAACTCAGATAAAAAGAGCTCATGACATTCAAAGACATATTCCAGAGTTTCATCAAAATCCACCTCGCTCGAACCCTCCGCTCCATCCAACCTTCCAATAAAACCTCCTCCAACATCATTCCGAAATAAAAGCAGCCAACCTCCTAGAAAAATCGCCGGTAATTACGAGCGTCCTACTGCCTAGCAAAATTGATTCCCCCGAAATAATCCGTTCAATTTAGGCCTGCCCATGCGCCATTTTTTCCAACTGCTAAAAACCAAATCACGTATTCCCTCCGGTCAGAGCTACGTGACTGGACGCTAATGCCCGCCGGTAACGCAATTGTTATCGGCGTGAGTTTGCAGCGAAAGGAACACACACGCCGGTAAGACGTACACCTCGACTCTTTCCCTGGACGTCGATACTCGGAACGTCTGATCCGCAGCCCATAAGGTCGACTACCGTCGTTAACCAACCGCCCAAGCTGGCCGAGCGCTCCGGTCATTACCGCAGCTCCCGGTTCGCCCCCACGACCGAGGGCCTCGATGAGAAACTCGGTCGGGGAAGATGCGCGGTAGCTGTGTGCGTGCATGCGTGTTGTGGCTTTAGAAAACTCGAACCGGAAGCTTTCTTTTTAGTTGGAGAAACTGCGAATTTCGGATTGATCAATGGGGATGATGCGGATATATATGGACCCGGAAGTCGGTATATTATATAGCTTAAGACCGCAAATAATTTTGGCTGTAATTTTATATAGAGGATGATATTATATTTTTTGATTCAGGAAGCTTCGTTGCTAATGAAGATAAAGCTGTTGGTGGAATCATGTCTGTTTTCGATAATTGATATCATCGTAATGGCTTATTTTAAATTAATTTTCATATTTCAGGAAGTATGCTTTTGGATGAATTTTCTATCCGAAAATAGAAAATAGTTTGTATTATTCAGGTGGACTGAAACAATTGAAGTTACAGACCTACATAAATTATGATCAGTCAGGTACTAAAATAATTTTTATAATTTTATGCAAAGCCATTCTCAAAATAATGTGATCTTACACTTTACTCTACATTCTGATTTAATCAACTAAAATTCTTCAAATTATTACAAAGTATATATAAAACCATCACAGCAGTGGAAACATTACTTATTCTAGCAATGCTCTCGCAAAGAAATTTCATTCAGAAGAAGAGCTCTAAACAATTTTAATTAAAAATCTTTCATTGAGATGGAAGGTACGGAAAAGTGTTGACCTAGAACTAACAAGTACGAATTTTAAACAAGAACCATGGACTTTAACTCACCACTACTGAGCCTTTTTCCAAAGTTGCTAAAAGTCCTTCCAGATCTGAAACAGAGAAAGAGATCGACTTGTTAAAAGAACAGCGTAAGACGTAAAGGATCACGCGGAACTTTTGTAATTTATAGCTTAGAAAATCTTAGTAAGTGCCGTCGCGTGAGCAAAGGGCATAGAGGTCAGAAAAGTAGGATCGACCATATTAGACAATGCATAAGAGTGGTCAGGAACAAATTTAAGTGCAAAACAAGGGAACGGTGCAAACTTTTACATCAATAGTTTTGGGAAAAGCTGTAAAATACGACATAGTATCGACGATAATGTAAATTTTTTCTAATTGTCGAAAACTTATTTAATTCGATATATTTCACGAATAATGAACTCACAGGACTTATTTGGTAAATCAATAATATAATGTAAGGTGTTGAAGTTATTGCATTATTACGTATGAAAGGTTATAACCATGGAATTTGTGTTAATGGATGTTTCATTTGGATAGTTCAATTACGTAATATCGAAATTTTATTAGTGATAATGTTCACATTATAGTAAAGCAAAATTAAGCTTCGACAATATTAATCACGTCATAACTAGTTCATTTCGTGATTACTATTCTCTTCTATACTAACAATGGTGATCAATAAAACAGTCCTCCCAAATAACTTATTTTCAAAACAGTATGCCTTTATTCTCAAAATAGACTCTTAAAAAAAGTTTCTTCGAGGAAGCAAAATATCAAATCGACGCGAGCAATTTACCTCAACATCCTCCACCTTATCAAATCAAGCCCGTGATTCACGAAGCTAGCAAAACAAAGAACAAAGCTGAAAAAAAGCAAAAGAAAACGATCGGCTCGCTTGATCTTTTGGAAAGCAAGCTCCTCTTTTACACACGTAGAGGCGACTCCGCTCCCAACGACATCCATTTCGTCTTTTAGGCTTTCTATCAACTTTCCGGTTCGATTCGAGCCCGATATATCGAGCCTTTGGAGTCGGTAAACCCCCCGACTGCTTTCCTCCCGCGGAGCTTTTCAAGTCAACCCTTTACATCCGGACGAAATCCTTGCATTTCACTGACGCTCTTCCAGTCGATAAATCTTGTTTGCTCGCTCGCGTTTCTTCTGCCATTATGAGGAGCCGCGGCCGCCGCGAGACTGATGATTTAATCACGAGTTTCGAAAGGCGTCGAAGGACAGAAAACTTTGGGATAAACTTTAAGCTGCCTGCACCGCTGCTTAGCATGTATGTAGCTTTTAGCAAACGACGAGAGCAAAGACGTAAACGTGATTTGCGTATATTTACCCGCAAGTTTCCGTAGGCGACACCGAGTTTGACTCTCTCTCTCTCTCTCTCTCTCTCTCTCTCTCTCTCTCTCTCACACAACCCTCCGCCCCCTCTCTGATACTTCATTAAACATGGAAATTCAGTCTGTAGATGAAAATTTCATTCCTTTCATGCAAATATTGGCTTTTGAGACGCGGAAAAATTGCTCTCTTAATAACGCATTAGCAGCGGCGCATAGGATCACTAAGGATAATGCCAATGCATAAATTATCTGGGAGCCTAGAGCAGTTATATTAAACGAATTGCTAACGTCGTTTTTATCATTAAAGCTAAGCACGGCAGTTAAATAAATGGCCGTTTCTTAAATAATAATATAGTGTTTATTCAGAATATATTTTATACAAATGTTTTCGCAGCTGCTCGTTTGTCTCGGAATAATAATAACTTGATAATTTTTAACATAAATTATTAAACGAATTACGATTAAATAATTGCCAAGGTAAAAAATAAAAACGACAAGTAGCCGCGTCGACTTAACATGCAACTGAAGGCAGAAACAAACAATAAAGCTCGCGTTGTTGCTCGGCAGTTCAATCCATCGAACAGGTGCAGTAAAGCAGCCCATGAAAAGCAAAAACGAAGCAATTAAGCGGGAGAAAAAGAATGAGATAGGCTTTATAATGTTCGGGCCCTCGCTGCTTCAACAATACGACTTTCAGGCCTGAGGCGGAAACGCGAATAAACCGGGAAAGAGCCCCGGCACTAGCCCATTACGATCACGAAACGTATTTGAGCACGATAGCCTAGATTGCTATAGATCTGCCTGATAATAAAAGGCAAGGACACGTAGTAAAACTAAATGTAAGATCCACTATATCTTCTACGAGCAACGCTTAATTTCCTCGGAATAGTCTGTACTTATACGCGTAAAATTCTGTTCGATGAGTGCCCCTTTTTACGAGGTAAAAATCTCCTGTAAATGCAAAATAACAAACTTTGTTGCAGTCATAAAAACTAAACGCGTCCATTAATGGACCCGAGCGGTGTAGCTTATTAAGGACGAGCTACACGCTCATTTGCATGTTTTTGATTAAAGTTTTTACAAAAATAATCGTGGCGTTCGTTTATGTTGATTCTTTGATAGTGTATTCTCGTGTTATTACTGCAAAGAGCAACCAGTCTTTGAAAAAAAAACTTTTTAAAGGTTCTTTTATTATTTAATAAGAAGATTCCGTTGCATTATGAAACTTCCATTGAAGCGTGCAGCACAATCTGAGCACTTTTAGCTTTTCACGCTGTAAAATGTGCGAATCTTAAGATTAATCCACATTGCAGCTTTTAAAAGGTAACATCGTAAGTAATAAAAATCTTTTGCCGGGACGAGCTTAATAAGAAGCGTTTCGAGCTTTGAAAACTTACTTTTTAATTCTACTATTAAGAAATTTGTGCTACTCTTTTAAAGGAACTAAATTAAAACACTCACAACACGCCTAATTGTCGCTCTCCGCTCATTATTATTTACTACCACCAAATCGAAGTTCCCTCGAAATTAAAGGCTCCGCGGCGCAACCGTCACTCACCGAAGCCTCCTACTCAGCTTCCAAAACGGTCCCTCTAAAATCCGCTCCGCCTCCACGCGATCGTGTACTCGTCCACTTGGCGAACGTGCCGGCTCTGATCGCGATATCTAAATTTACCGCCTCCTCGGCGTTCGGCTATCGTCAGGCAGGCAACGTCCGGTCTATTTCAGATTAATTCGCAAGCGAGAGTACGCCTACGTCCGGTCAAGTGTGCTCGCGCCGCGCGCATGAAGACCACGTGTGGCCCTGCGCGCGTGTCGATTGGAATTGATGGGTCAGGCGCTAAAGGTGGCCTTGTATTTTAGAAATGCGATTCAGTGTTTGAGTGTGTGAAAGGATTGGGAGAGGTTACTTTTTTTGCGGAGAGATTAGATATTGGTATGAAAAAAAGAGCTTGAAAAAAATTCATTAATTCTACGTTTGAGAATTGCAAAAATTACATTTCGTGGTTAATTGTGGCATGTACAATGGTATTGTACGTATTGAAAAATCACATTAGATGTTGTAAAACGTGTTATTGATAGCCAGTAGCAAATATCCTATCGGTTTCCTGCGCTTAAGTGTGGAAATAATCTCCGGAAAAACCCATAAAAAAATAAGCACTCAGTGATTCATGTTTAGGTAGCGAAGAGGGTATTTACGCCCCCCAAATAAAGCTCTGGATATTAATGTCTAATCAAATTTGTTACCTAAACTGTTTTTTCAGTCTCAAAACGTGGTTTTATTTTATGGAATCAATTATAAAACTTTCTTTTGTAATTTATTTTGTATCAACATTGATGCTGTAAATATTTCTAAATAAATTGTACAAAATTTCTTCATAGAAATATCGAAATGCTAATATTTTATTAAAAAGATGCAAAAAGTTTGCATGTGCCGTCTGACCGGATACTAAGCGTATCTACTGATAAATAAAATAAGACATTTTTGTGGAAAAAGTCAAGATTAATCTTTCCGCTGTATATGTAATAAAGATTTATTAAATTTGTTTCCAATTGATTAATAATAATTATATTACGTATCAGCAATAGATTTCAAAAGGCAGGTACGATGAGAAGCATACATTGTTAAATATCTCTACGTCATTATTTTAGTATCGATTTATCCGCCTTAATGCCTAAAGTCATAATACAATAATTTCTGCATTGTCAGTTTCACTAAATAGTAATGTCACTTTAGTTAAATAGGAAGAGTAACGTGATCGTATACCGATACATTAAAGTCTAAAACGGACTTAAAACCTGATTAAAAGTCGCAAATTTTCTAATATAGAGAACGCGTGAAAGGTTCACGACGCGCAATAATTGGTCGTACAGCGCAGCATAAACTTGCTCGTAACTCTATACATTGGCCAAGCTGTTCATTTCCGTAGAAATGGGCGTGCGCTTCTGTAAAATCGGAATGGATATCACTGTAGCATTGTTACTTAACCAATAACCGGGGGCCGCTTCGTCGTCGAAGAACGCATAACCATGAAAATGCCAGTGCAGTACAGATTTCGTGCCCGATAATATCGTACCGAATAAAAACAAAAGAAGCGTAAGCTCGGCGTTTTATGCAAAAATGTGTCTGGTATTGTCAAATGAGCGCGGGAGCATATCGTAACAAGAGGACGAATAAAAAATTCATGTGTATTGCGTGTCGTAGAGATGTCGTCGTTTTCCTGTTTTCGAACCTAAAGTAACTATATTTAAACATTATTTCAGTACAGAAATTTCAGGATAATGCTGATGCTTTATAAAAGTTATCTTTCCATTCAATAAAAGGCAAAAATACGACGGGAACTGGAAAATAATCTTTTACTCTCTATATGATTAGATTTGATTTTTTTTACATTTTACATTTAAATTTGATTTTTATCCATTTCAACTGAAAAACTTTTGTATTACAAATGTAAAATCTTCGTGTATGTAGCATCAACGAAGTTAGCAACCTTCCCAAACATACAAAAATCTCGTTAGAATCGCTGAATAGCCCAAGGAAAATCAGCGCAAAACATCTCGCAATCAGGCAGCCGATGATCATTCTAGAAATATTCCTCAGCGTCGTCGGGTCCACAGAATCTCCCTAACTCGCGAAAAAGCGATTTTAATGCCGACTCAATATCTTATTTGCGCTCGTCAGAGGAGTAGGCCGTCCCCTCCGGTAGCGGAGCAGGCACGACGGCTCACGCCGCTCCTTACAATCATGCCGGCAAATGTATGCGCGCGTGTGTAAGAGCCCGAGGCGTAGGTAAATAAAATTACAAGGAAGAGTAGAAGCAGACCCTTGGCACGTAGTCGCGTACTCGCGCGTGGAAGAACGGAATTGGATCTTTTTTCTCCCCCGTTCTTGCTCGCTGAGAAAGAGAGAGAGAGAGAGAGAGAGAGAGAGAGAGAGAGAGTTCGACATTTCTCTCAGGGATTTTCCCTCTTTCTCCCTCCCTCTCTTGCCCGGCGCAATACGTTAGGCGACGCGCAGAGTCGCGCCTAAAATCCTTTTGCCAGGGATCGGGGCTTGTTTATTTTCGGGGGATTTGCCTTATGCATCGGCAGCCCATGCAAATCTTGGCTTTAGTACGCGATATTTTTCCGTTTTCCCCCCCGACGGCGCAGCCGGCGAATTTGCTTTGCGGTGATAAAAGAAATAAGACGCCGGGAAATGTGCGGCTTTGGAAATGTAGATTTAATCCGTTCGCGGCTGATGTTTCCGCGGTAATAAATGCGAGTATTTTCTTTTCCCTCGAGATGCAGTCGATATTATTAGAGGGGATTGAAATTTTTATGCCCGGAATATAGTCTGGCTTTCTGTTTTCGGAATGTTGCCGCCGTCTTTGCCGAGAAATTAATGATAAACATTGCATGATAATATTATTTTACTACTTAATGTTTGGTAAATTTTTAGAAATTTATTTTTAGAAATCCAGGGACTCTAAACACATTTTTGAAAAATAGGATTCAAGGTTTTCTGTAAAAATTTTCTTTAAAAAATCAATACATTATTATTTTCACTGTCAGATTGCTTTGTCACGAAGAGCCGATTTAGTAAAAGCTTTCAAGCTACAATTCTTGATCAAACTCAAGATTTTAATATGAGTACAAAAAAAACTAATTTACTGCCTCGCTCATTAGTCCAACAACTCCCCCTAGATTTATTCTTATTTAAAACAAAAGCCAATCCGTCAAATAATTCTGAAATCAAATTACGAAAAGCCCAAAAATTTTCAGCCAAAATATTCGCACACAGCCCTCTTTGGCCGTAACTTTTCAATCTCGCACTTTCTCGGCCTGGCGTCGGCAGCTCTGAGCGCAAAGTCGCAAATTATTTCGTCTCGGCGACGATGGAATATGGTAATATTTAATAGCGTAGGCTCTTTAGAGGCGGAGGCGACGTCGGCGAAGTTATTCCGGCGCATTGACTCACTCTGCGCGCAAGCTCGGTTACCTCAAGACGTCAGTTCCGTCCCTCTCTCCCCCCTCCCTCTCTCTCTCTCTTTCTCTCGGGGGAGGACGAGCCGGAGAGTAGTTCCTGCACACGCCGAGGTGCCAGTCGCTCGAGGGCACCATTTGCATCTCAATAGTTTCATTAGTCACGCGCGCGCCCTCGACGCCGGTCACCGAAGTTTACGCACCGGGCGTGCGAAGCTCCTCTCTTGTGTTTCTTCGAATTTCCTAAGGCTGAGAGAGGGAGGCTTGCAGAACTTGCGGCTTAACGAGCCGCGGCGCCTGATTTTTAAGAGGGGATTAAGATGTTTTGTGCTGACTGCTGTTTGATTAGGCTGGAGCTTCTTTGCGGGGTGGGTTTTGGACGTAAACAATTGGGAGAAATTGCAAAAGAACTTTTTTTTAATTAATATAATAACGGGTACATTTTTTTTTAAATATACAAAATTGAGTGTGTGCTGCATAAAAGCACCTAATATTCAATGTAAAGGTGCGTAATTTTTTTTTTTTTTTTTTGATGAATATGATTAATATAGTAAATTTAATTGAATGTTAATTACTAATTGTATATAAATGACTGAGTTTTACAACATTGAAAATGAATAACTATATATTAAAAAAACTTCTTATTGGGTTTTATTAAAACTTCTCATCAAATATTTAACGCGATGAATATTATTTATCATTTTCGCGACTGCCAAAAGAAATAAATGAGAATTATTTAAATTTAAAGTACCGGACAAATTAGTACATTAAAATAATGATTATATTCGTAGATTTAAAAGTACTTAACTGTTTTCACATCACTTTTGAATTGAAATAATACCTTTAGAATATACTATTGTTTACGATTCCAATCTCATTTATGCACACTAATGCACCGAAATATTTAATTGCAATATAATTAAATCCATACAATCATACTTCACTCTAAACTAACAGTGCAGAATTCCGCGTTTATTTGCCCGATAAAGTCCGATAATAATATGCGCGAGCCTCTTGCGCGACTAGCAAATTTCGCGACACGCAACAACAACTTTCTTAAAAAGTGTCAGACCCTCTCCGGGGACAACAATGCTGCAGGATATGCACAATGACTTTTCAAAGCTAACCTAACTTTCGCAGACATTACTTTGCACTTTTCCCCAACAATAGCTCTCGTAAGAAAGCGAAAAACACCGCTCCCGTATATAAGTAAGCCGAACTCCCCGACGAATTTGCATCGTATTGGCGCATAAACGCTCCTCGTACGAGCACCTAAAGAGACGCGTATACCGAATCCCCGGAGAGCCGCAGTCGATGCAAAATGCAGGTAAACGCAGCCGGCAGCATCTTGGGAGAGAGAAAGAAAGAAAAAAAGTTGGCGCTCGCCGGAGAAACAAAAGGATGCTCTCTCTCTCTCTCTCTCGCTCGGGGCGGGTGGGAGAAGAAGTCATCGGCGTGGGCGGGAAGTGTCTGCGCTGCTTGTCCGGTCGATAAAGCTCGCGCTCTGCTGCTCGACTTTCGACGGTTTCGCTCCCCCGACGACGCGGAGACGGGAGAAAGAAGGCCGCTCGGCCGAGGAGGGAAGAAAAAAAGGCAGGTTCGGAAAAGAAAACCTACGCTCTCTGACCCATTAACCCTTTTGATGGCTCTGTGTACTCGGGCGTAATGGAATCCCGAGTCCGATGATCTTCTCTCGAGAAATTCCGAGCTGTGCGATTGGAGAATATTGTTCTCGGAATGTTGCTGCTGCTCTTTTTTTCACAACCGGTATTTGTCACGAGAGGCCTCTCCATGTTAATTCGCTGATGCTGGAGAGTGCTTGCCAATGATATTCTTGTCGATGAGTTCTCTTTTCTCGATTTGCAGAGTCGATGATGCTAATATCTTTAGCATTGTTTTTGAGAGAGTAGTGAATGTTAAAGAGGATGGAGGGTTACATTTGTTTGGGTATAAAGCAGAGTTCTGACAGGTCGAGTACTAAATTGATAAAATGTTTTGAGTTATAGAAAAAATGTGCAGTGGTACTTCAAATGTTTAATTTGAATTTCTGCTCAATTGAAGTTGCTTTTCATTGTGCAGTTTGTTATAAACATGCGGAATATTAAAGTTGAAGTAATCAACAAATTTTTATTTCTACAAGTATGCATGAAAAACTTGCATATATAATCAAATCTATAAAATTTACAAAATTAAAGAAGTCGACCAAAACTATGAGATTATTTACCATCATTTTATAAAAATCTTGAATTATTCGAATAACTTTTTATTTATTTCCAAATGAAATTACTGTCAGAAAGTCATTTCCATGCGCAGCTTTATTATGACAAAAAAAGGGGGACGATTAATTTCGGAGTCTACAGAGAAAAGTCATCACGAATCGGTCGGAAAACTCGCTCTTTTCAAAGTAAATCCAATTACGTCAGAAACGCGTAATCGCGCCGCAGCTTAATCGGGAATTCATCGACGCATATCGTGCGTACTACTACCTGCATTCGCAAAACGGAAGCAGCAGCGGCAGCAGCAGCAAAAAAGCGCGCGGCCGCGCACGAGAGAGACGAGAAGTAGAACAATGACGAATTCGGTTTTCATCGGTGCGTGCGCTTTTGCCAGTCAGCGTCGTTGAGTTTTCGAGGCAAAACGCAACGCGAGCCCAAAAGTAATTACCCCGAGTGGCCCTGTCGCATATTCCGCACGATTGTCGTGTTTTGCGGTGCGATGGCCGAGCGACGCGAACCCGCTATTTTTTCTGCGTTATTTTTTTATCACAGTCGGCCTTTTTTTTCGACACTTCCTCGAAAAAAAAGGCCGATTTTCGATTGGTTGATTAAGCAATCGGTTTACGGCGCACCCCTTTTTGGTCTGATTATTATTTTTATGCCGCAAAGGAAAACATACTTTTGTGAGCTTCATTTTTAAGTGGTCACAAAAAATTTTTTTAAATCTTCGGAGAACTTTTATATAAAAAATTTTATGCTGCTTTTATAATTTTATCACTTTTTTCAAATTTCGTTATTTAGCGATGGTAATTAATAATTGTACCGCAGGGATAAAACTCGTTTTTAAAATAATTACTTTTTTAGTTTCGGACAACAAATTTGGTTCCCGCGAGCGAAAAATTCGGTAAATATTTTTTTACAATATATCCACACATTTTGAACCATTAAACGTGTAATAGTACTTTATTACTCTAAAATTTTTATGGAAAATCCATTATATCATTGTAAAATAAAAATTATAAAAATATTAGAATGACATTTAATAATAAGAGATTGTAGATCAAGGCGCTGAAAAGTTCTGTCTGTTAAAAATAAATCCTCAACAATAAATTAAGAAAGATTGAAGTGTTTCTCTCGTTAAGATTAAACGATCGTCGAAAAGAAAGGTCGAAAAAGGAACAAAGAATTTTTCATTTAATCTTATGATGTTCAAGTCGGGAGGAAGGTAATCCATTTTATTCCCACAAGTGCCACGCCCCGTGCAACAAACATACGCCTTCTTTTTCCGCCCGAGCAACTCCAGAGATAGGGTGAAAATTTTTACGCGCTTTACTGCTTTTCCGGAAAATTCACTTTAGAATGCTAAATTTATTAAAATCTGGCTTATTTAAAGTTTTTTTATTTTTTTTGCGTATTTTTGCGAGGAAATGTATTTTGCAGCGATTCCAATTTTAAGTATATTTACCGATTTTAGTAATTTACAGGAAAGCTACGAACAATAATTATTCGCGGGGATATTCGACTGCGTAAATACTTCAAAGTTTTGATTTTCCCCAATTAATAAAAAATATATCAAAATTCCATTTTGAAGAGGAAACTATCATGCATCATTCGTTTAAAAACAAAGTCGTAAAATAACGATCACGAGGAATCATGAATATCTCTGCATATTTGGACCGCATAGAGTTTGGCTCGCAACTCAATGCTCCACATATTTCACGGGTTCGGGGAAAATAGTGCGAATGTACAGGTGCGCGTGAATCAATAAAAAATTGACTGCCGCATAAGTTATGGAACGGTTTGGCATTATGACTGTGGATATACGCTAGAATCCTAATATTAGACCAAAACGATTCCAGCGCTCGAACATAAATTTGAGCCTCGAGAATTCCGCAATAATTCTTCCAATTATTAAAAGGCTGGCCAAAACCTGGTTGAAAATAAACTGCCGTTGGAAAACGATGTATTACGTATTTTGCGTATGTTAGAAAACAGTTGATTTCACTTTTTTTTTTAAATTGATTATTTACTTTATCATAAAATATCTCTAAATATTTTAATAACAACAGCTTGTGTGCGTTCAAAATTTATTACTTCAATTTTCCTAACTAGTTCAAACAGCAATTTCAGAGGTATGCGTATCAAAAGCACGACCTAAGTCATTTAATAGAAACATAAATAAAGCTCCCGCACACCTATAAGCACACGTGTTTCCGCGTTTTTCCTCCCCCCCCCCCAAGAGGAAATGAACCAAAGAGAAGTTTCCCGCACATAGCCGGGGGGCACTCTCGTAAAGCTCACCTCTCTCGCTCTCTCTTCCTCTCTCCCGGTTCCGTTGGCTTTGGGCAATAAAGCACCGAGGCACACCGGGAACCTTCTCCCTTCGGAAAAGTTCCGGCGAACCCTTCCTTGGTCGATAACGAAGAGAATCACGCCCTACGTTACGAGAGCTCCGGCTCGTTCGGGACTTTTGACACCTGTGGAACGATTTACGGCGAGGCGTTTTCCTCGGCGAGCGACGTCATATTGACTCGGCGACGATTTGCTAAGCGTCGCGCCGCAACAGACGCTGAGCGATGTTTGTTTTACGGCGCGCCAAGCTGACTCGGCTCGGGTTGCCCTTTTGAAGAATGAGATTTTAATTGGGAACAGGATTCTCCAGGAATGAGTTATTGGGATTTTTTGTTTCTGGAATGCCGATTAACGCTTACGTGGAAGGAGTTTTGCAAGTAATGTTTTTATGGCATCTAAAAATTTAATTATAAAATTATTAAATGTTCAGCAAAGCTTTGAAATAAATTATCCCTTTAAAAAAATGACAAAAAATTTCATAAAAAAGTGTCAAAATTATTTTGGAAAAAGATTGAAAAAGTTTTTCCCTCCAAGTTATTTTCTAATAGATTAAATTTGGAAAAGATATTGAGTTTTATTACCAAGTTTGGAAGGTATTGAAGGCACACGTGGAGTGTATTTTCTCGGATCAAATCAATTTTGGAAGTTACTGGTTGTTGAAAAATGATCCGATATTATTCTAAAAAAAAAAAAAAAATCAAATAGCGAATGTAGTAAGAAATAATTTAAAAACTCGACTTTCATTGATTCTTTATTGTGTACCTTTAAAAAGACATTTTGAGACCGCCTCGAGTGCAAAAAGACCCACAAAAGCGCATTCTGCATTGACTGCCAACAATACCACGAGCATTTGAACGAAATATTTAAGCGCCCACGAACATTTACAAACAGCAAAAGGAAACGAGCGGGGGGGGGGGAGAAAAAGGCAATTTCAAAAAACGTACACAAACACCCAGGTCGGATCACAGCTCCCGCAGTCACGGTAGGCATTCGTTTTCGCCGCTGCATCGCATTCATACGGCGGCGAATCTACTTTTTCCTCCGCTCCGCTATTAGGTCGAGCAAGTGCCAGAGGGAGGAGAGATACTCCGCAACGACACAGACAGTGATTTAAAGCGCGAGTGAATCAAAAGGCGGCCTCCGAGAGATCTGGTGTATTATACCGCGGTACTCGCGTGTACGCGCGCGCGCGAATAATAAAGAGGAGAAAATATAAATTACGAAGATAAAAGCAGACGGCGCGGGGAGGGTGCGAGCGAGAAAATAAAGCAAAAACGAGACGCGCCGGGGAACGCGCGCGGCAGCGCCCCCGAGTGTGTGCGAGCCTGAAAGAGAGCGGCAAGTCGGCCGTTTTTTTCTCTCTGCAGTAATTAAAACGCGTTTAAAGCCCTTATTGGAGAACTCGAATTAATTATGACTTATGCGCGAGAGCTTCCATCGGCGCCGTGCTTCTTGAAAGTCCATTGAGGAAAGCGGTATTTATACGTTGAAATTAGTTTCATCTCGAGCGTTTTCAATGTTTTTTTTTCTTGTTTTTAATGGGCCATTCAGGCTATTTGAACGTTAAAGCTTTTGTGCGACTATTAATGAAACGGAAAATGGAAGAGTGGAGAGTGCGTCGATATTTATCGCTTTATTTATCTGCGACTTCGTTATTCTTATCTAATTCATGTCTGCACGCGATGGATTGTTTATCAATGCAACTCGTTAAAGATGCATACGTTTATTGAAACCTTATCACTTCCGGAAATGACCGGATGTGTCATAAATGTACGGCTAAGTGAAAAGCAAATTGCATGCAATGTACGCGGAAAACAGTAAATGAACGTTGGTTGCCGTGTCAGCAAATGTTTGTAAAATGGGAACGAACTGCGAGTAACAATTTCAGAGGGATCTCCTCAAAAAGCCGCCGCCTTCCTTTCCAGTCCCGATCGCTCAGACCCGTTTCCCTAATCGCCTCCTAACAACGCAAAACGAATAACCAATTATCCCTCCGTCACTCCACCTGATTCGGTGTGTTTCGCCGCCTCTCCGCGGCTCGGCGCGTCTCCGGCGATGTAATGAAAACGCATTTCATCCCGGCGGCAACTAATTGGCCCTATTTGCTCGGGGGAAACTAGCGTCGCTCGTCGGAAAAGAGCAGCAGCGGCGAGAGAGGGAGAGAGAGGGATGTGCCGTTTTGATAAACATTCGCGTTCTGCGAGCGACGTGCCGCGAGCTAATTATGCCGCTTATGAAAATGTAATATTTAATTAAAAGCCCTTTCCTCCCCGTTTGGCTTCTAATAATAACGGGCGCGCGAGAGCCCGTTTCGCCTCGCGTATAATTGCTCGCGGCCATAAATAACGAAACGCGCACGCGCTCGCGCTCGGGAGAGCAATGATTTCGCGAATTTATCGCGAGAGAGAGAGAGAGAGGGAGGGAGCGGCGGCCGATTCGCGCGCGAATTCCCGAGCACGCTCGAGCGCGCTTAGAATACGTTATATGCGTGCGCGCGCGAGAGAGCTGCTGGCTGCCTGTAACGAGTGGCGTTTCTCTCGATTGCGTGGGCTATTGTCGGAGGCGGACGGGGGAGGGCTGCAATGAACGATGGCGTTTTAACGTTTTTTGAGGCCGATGAATGAGCGAACGGTTGGTAGGAGCAGTGCATTAAGCATCGGCGACTCGGGACGCTGATATTTTTCGAAGGCTGGTTTCTTCGCGCTGATCTGCGCTCGCTTTTCTCCGTTGTAGGCATTTTTTTTTTTTTTATTAATGAACGTTCATCAATCAGAGTATTTATTTATCTTGTAAATAAATAGAGAAACTGGTTTCAAGCACATCAGCATTAGTCAAAGTACACCGCACCTCGAGACATCCATTCACAAAAATCACTTGCGCGCATCCTAATTAAACTCAACAGTCAAGTCTCCCCTGCGAAAGATGTAATTAATACATAAGGCGATGTAACGCGGCGTAAATACTCGAGAAGTTTGCAGGTCGAACGGTTTCCGTCCTTCCAGTCGGCTTGCTCGCACCCTTCCTTTCCCCATTCTCGAGGCTGAGAGATGCTTGGCTAAGATACTTTGCGCGGAGAGGGCGAATTGCGCGCACAGCTCGTTCTTTGCTCTAGATACGACGGCGGTTGATGTCGAAGCAAGTCGCGCGTCGCGCTGCAGATTTCTGCGAGCGTAAACTCTTTTAATCAGGGTCGCTCGTGCGCAAATCGAATTTCGAAGTGCGCCGCGGGGGACATCGCGGGCTTTTGGAATTGAGGATTGCGTCGATGCACACGTGGTTTTTGGATTTTGTTGAACTTTACGAGTGTAGTAGTAATATTTAAGAATTTTAATGAGAATTATTATTTACCTAACCGCTATTATAAATTAAGGCTAACTGCACTCACCTGTAACAGAAAAATGTACGAAATATGAGTAATATACAAATACTCTCAGATAACTGTAAATTATTCGATTTAATTTATACAAATGCTATTGAAATTGAAAAATGTTGAAAAAGGCGGAAGGAATGGAGTTTAAAAACGAACTACCAAGTGCAAAGGAAAAATGAATCGTCTGCAGACGGAATTTTCCGACTCTCTTTTTGATTAAAAGATCAGCTTAATGCCATTATATGCCGAGAAGAGCGATGGTTCATCCGAAGTGGATTTTTCACGACTCGCCGACGACGATTCAGTGATTTGCGCGTTTAAATCTCGCAGTTGGTGCTCTCTCTCCGGCTCTTTGCTAGATATTCGACGTAAAAAGTTAAGAGCTGCGCGCGGCTACGGTTTTCGCTTTTTGCAATAAGGAGGAAAAAAAAGAGAATCCGCCGTAGCATAAAGGACAGAAGAGGATCATGCAGAAACCCGCGACCAATTCCTCCTGCAATCAGCGCTTTTCTGTTTACGAGATTATCTCCACGAGAGATCTTCCCTTACAGAGGTAGCTTTTCGCTTGTAAATTCAAGTGCAAGCCGAAACGAAAATATCTATGAAAGCAGCTTTTAAACAATTGCGCTGAAAAATTCTCAGCAAAAGGCCCTCAATACTATTTTGCCGGAAACTAATTCGCAACGATGCAAAGCAAGAATCAATCGACCGATCCGAAGCCACGCCCAAAACAATCGGCGCACACTCGACGCTTTCACAATTAGCGCGTATTTTGCTCAGGCCTCTCGGTGCAGGAGCGTTCAATCGACGTCTATCGGGACAGGACGAATTATCGGTGCTTAAAGGGCGGTGAGCCGAGGCCTCGCGTCTCTCCCGACTCTCTCTCTCTCCTTCTCTCCCTGTGTCTCCTTCTCGAGTGATTAACTGTAACGGATCTGCGACTGCATGCATTTCCGGGTAATTCCAGGGGAATTTCGGAAGCGCCGACGCGCCGTTCGCTTGTAAAGCAGCCGCTGACCCGTGACGGCGAGACGCCCCCTGCGAAGCTCCTCTAAATTTTCTTAGAGTTAGAACCCCCGGCTTTAAATAGGTTGTTTCCTAACTAAGTACTCTCTTATTTATCGGGGAAACTTGCTTTTTAGTGGAGATAGTGTTGGAACTAGAGTAATTGTGTTGTCACTTACTGCACGTCGATGATTTAACGATTGTTTTACGGTTTTCGCGTCGGTATTAAAACTGCAAGTATTATTATTGGTAAATTGATATTTCGCGAAATTGGAATAAAAAATTTAATCAACGACGCGCTAATTTATGGGATTTTTCTCCGCCATATAACTGCGTATATATGTATATCCCTTCGATATTTTCACTATTTATTAAAACTCGACAGCGAATAGATTTTTTTACGATCGCCGATGACGCAAGCCGAGTTTTATTGACAGTGGAGCTTTACGGAACGTAATTAATTAATCGGCGCCTTTCAGGCGTGCATCGTTCATCGTAAAAAAAAAATGCACAGTACCGTCTGCGTTCAATGATTCATTAATTCTTCCGGGCGGCGCTTCTTGCCTGAAATCTCTTCGCGTCAGCTGTATTATTTTTATCGCTCAATTATCGGAGTGTCTCGCCGACCGGGTGAAATTGATTCGGGGGAGGGCCGATTGTCTTTTCGACACGAGTTCGAAATTAATTGAATACCTTTATTAATTATGCTAATTCGATTACTCGGCAATCAATCATCCTCTCCTGCGGCAAAGAATATCCAATTACATAAAAGTCAATTCGGTCCATACATATACAGTCGCGGCGCGAATGAAAATCCAATAGAGCCTTGGATAATCCAATCGCACAACGCGATTCTTCTCCAAAATACTCGACTCGGAACCTCGAATCTCGCTTTGAGAACGATCTCTCCGGCCTTATCCCTCATTCAGCCGGAGCTTTTCTGTTATTGCGTTTTCCTCTCTCTCTCTCTCTCTCTCTTATCGAAGCAAGAGAGAAAAAAAACAGTCGATTTATTGCAGTCCATCGAGAGGAGGGGAGGAGCCTTTCAGCGATAATATATAAAGCGAGAGCTAAAAAATGCGTCAAAGCGAGGGAATCTCTTTGGAGAGGAAGCCTCCGGAGGGGAAAGAAGGCATTGTGCGGAGGCTCCGGCGCGGAATTCCTTAAAAATCCATCAAAAGCCTCGCCGCCGCCGCCGCCGCCGCGCGACGACAGCAAGTGGCAGGACGCGTCATCTGTCTCGCGTCATTCGATATATCGATTCGACGGCGTAAATTTTTGCGCTCTCAATTTTGCCCGCTTGATTTACCACGCCGCCGTTTTTAAATTGTCGGCGCGCGGCCTGCTTTCGCTGCGGGCTCTCGGGCGCAGGAGACTACCCGTGAACGCTTGTCAGCCGGTTGAAGCGACAGCGGATGAAGGAAGCCGTTTAAATTTTAGTTACTCTGCTGGAAAAATTCTACTAACATTTTTTAAGTAATAGATATTTTGTAATGGAATCATTGAAAGATGGAAAAATATTAGAGAGCTTTTTCGCTGATTTGTGAAACGCTTTTTCGGATCAGTCTGAAATATTTTTTTGGCTAAACGATAAAGTAAATTGTTTTTCGTTATTTAACAAAAATTGTTGTATTAGCTAGTTTATTTACTTCGGAAAAGTTTAAGAACTAATATTTTGTTTAATTTCTCACAGAAGGAGAATTTTACGGTTTCGGAATTCCAGCAAAGTAA
The DNA here is from genome assembly GCA_900474335.1 of Ormyrus nitidulus. Taxonomy (NCBI): domain Eukaryota; kingdom Metazoa; phylum Arthropoda; class Insecta; order Hymenoptera; family Ormyridae; genus Ormyrus; species Ormyrus nitidulus. The sequence continues at coordinate 28,215 of UCOL01001390.1, forward strand.
TTATTCGGGCCTTTATTCAGAATTTTCGGGATTCAATATAATAATGGTCATTGAATTTGGGTCAATTTATATTTTGTTTAGTGATGCGCGTAACCTGAATATTATTATGTATTCAGCATGCTTACAATAAAAATTACTTTCAACTGAAAAATGTACATGAAAAAATTTCGGAAACTTTTCATTTTGATAAAAATAAAATATTCAGATCATAATTTTCTATTCGCCGACCAGAAAATCAGGCCTTAAATCAACTAATTAGGCATAAATGAATAGTTTACTAATCACTTCCCGCGTACGAGAGAAATAATAACTTGATAAAAGAGCCTCTTAACCATCGCAAACAGGCCCGTCGAGAGAAGCTTGAAGGTAAAAAAGTAGCCTCGAAGCGAGTCGACAATGAGCGATCGCTATTAATTTAATGAGACACTCACGTCTCTAATAAACATTAAGTACCGCGCTGCCGGCAGTTCACGCACTGCGGCGTGCGGGACGCGTGACAAAGCGCGCCGCGATTATATAGCAGTAAATTTACTATTACTGGGAGGGGGATTCCCCTTTCGTTAAAGTCCGCACGGCCGCAGCGAAACCGCAAGTAATGGCGAGCTCGCGCCGCCGCCGCCGCCGCCGCCGACGCCGCTGCTCGTTTCCATATAATCGATGGGGGGAGAGACGCGACAAAGGCCGGGAGAAGGGACGAGCGAAGTTGATCTGGACTTTATTTTGATGTGGCTTCGAGGGAAAGAGAGTCGCGTAAAAAATATTGATTATCCGTGATACGGCGTGAAATTTGCTCGGGGCCGTGGATGGCCCTAAGTTTATTCCAAGTTTATTAAGGGAGGGTTTAATAAAGCTTTCACGCAGCAGGTGTAGTAAGAAAAACTGAGCCCTCTAAGCCTTATGGATGATATTATTATGATGATATACTGGGCCAGATTACTCTTTCATGCGTGGATAAGGCAAGCGAGAAGTGTAATGTTATATTAAACATTTTTAACCGCTGATGTCCCGGACGACGGAGGGAACAATATTGCATTGAATTCCCATTGTTTTTACAGCAGACGTTCAGTTGTATTAAATTTATGTTTTTATAAAGTGGATTTTTGATTGGATGGATAAATACGCTACTTATACATGCACTCAGAAAAAGAGCCCTCTTATACGGAAATTATTTTCCTCTGAATTCAATCCGCTCATCTTTTTGAATCGAAAAATCATAGTTTTTATGAGCAGAAGAAAATCCTCTCGTAATCAATCCTCTTGCGTACAAGAGGATTTAAGTTAGTCACAAAAGGACTGCTTCCTCGCCAAGCAATCCTTTCGTCGAGAATGCAATTTTCATTGGTTACAAAATGAGCATATTTTCGGCTATTTTAATAAAAACTTGTGCTTTATACAATATTTGTCACACAAGATAACTCAAAATAACAATATAGTTAGTCTAAAAAATGAAAAAAATCGCCTTTTTTTCTTTTAGTTTTGTGTTTCGGGTCCTTCTTTTATTTATTAATTTCCTGAAGATTACTTCAGTACGGATCTTCATCGGAATCCCCCTTGAGATGGCCTGTACATGTGTAACGATAGCTCACTCCCGCGAGCAAACTAGCGAACGGCTAGTTCCGAGCGCCACCGCCAAGCGGCTATCGGTTGCACGCCACGCCCGCAGTCAGACTAGCCGACCGAATGCTTAAATAGAGCGAGTCGCCTGAGGCTCAGCACCTGCGCCTTCGGCGGGGTTTACCAGGGTGTTTTTACTAAGTTTTTTTCTCCTTTGTCTTTTGACTTTCTAGCGCATAAATTCTAACATTACAATCCTTTTATTACAAATAGAAGTCCTTTAGTAACTAATTGATTTCCTCTTGTTGTAAATCAATTTTTAAAATTGAAAATACATTTGCGTTATGAGTGGATTCCTTTTATAATAAGAGGATCGTTTTTTCAGTGTACAGTTTTAACCGAAGTTAACTTGCGATTTGTAGCAAAAGTAAAACTGCACGGAGAGAAACTTTTTACGAAAAATTACTATACTTTTCAGTAACTCGAAGACAGACTTTGAGTTAGGATGAAAATTACTATACTTTATATTAATTATTAATTTTTGTTATATTTTTAGCCATTTTTATTAAGGGGGCTATTAATTTTTCACTCTAATTCTTGAGTTACTGACGAGTACAGTGTTTCTTAAACATTTTTTTCCAAGTAAATTTTAAATCAGTAAAAACTGTACACAAAGTACTAGATAAAATGCAACAAAATTTTTAATTATGATTGCTTTTTTTTAAATATGAATATGCTATCAGGTTTGCGGCTCTAGTCATCTTTCGAAATCAACAAATTGAATTTGATTACATTTTAAAAGTGCGGCTAGGTAGTAGAGCAAAGGATAGAATAAACTTGATGAGTAATCAAAGCTCTAGATAGATGAGACAGAAAAGAAGTGTGGAAGATTAGAATGTCTTAAAAAGGGAAATACCTGGAGAAGGGTAACAGTCTGTGGTTAAATTATGCATTTATTATTTTCATCCTATCGCAGGTCTTTAATATTTATATTACTATATTTCAGGTCTTTCAAGCGACAACGCAGCCAACGCAGCCAACGCAATGAAGGCAGCCAACGCAACCAACGCAGCCAAGGTCAACGCAGTCAAGGAATTCTTGGCTAAACAGAAAGAAAAGGACCGGAAAGTACCGGGTATTCAATATAATAATAATTATATTAAGAAGAAGCATTTTCATCCAATTAATACGGCGTATAAAAAAGTAAACGTACCGAGCGCAATTTATACGCCGTTTGCAAAAATTAATTATAAAAATGCGTATAACTCTAGGTACAAGAAAATAAATGTACCAAATGCGACTTATATGCAGAATTCAAATAAAGCCAAATAATATGTTAAGTTAATATGTAAAAAGTGTGAATATGTAAATATGTAAATATAAAAGTGTATGTTTGTGTTTTTGCGATAGAAGTTAAGGAACAGCGGTAAAAAGATAAGTGTTATTTTTAATATTAGTATTAAGTATTAGTTTTAATTAAATAGAAGTATTTTTTATGTAGATTTACGATGGAAAAATTATAAACCGATGCTTTTACGTAAGTAAATGATAAATTCTACTGAAAAAAAAAAATATTCTTATTTCTTTCTTATTTCCCTTATTATTACATCTTTCAAGTATATATTTCTGTGCAAAGGATAATGAAGAATCTTTGGGTTTGTTGTTCAATCACACTATATTTTATTTCGAATGTATAATTCATACTTGGCCTAAGAGAAATCACAATCTTTTTTTCGCCGCATCATACTTTTTCTTAATTTTATAGTTGCACCGGAAGTAAATTAGAAGTCGAATAAGTAAATACTAAGGTTTTTAGCATCAACTACATTTATATATACGTATTTATATACATATATTTAAATGACTGCCGATACTTGTTTACGGTATGCACATTAACAAACGTCCATGGTTTTACCTTCATTCGTTACACGAATATAAATAATATTGGCAATATCGACTTATAACTATTATTTTTTTCATTATTTTATTTAATTATACTATATGCGTGTGTCAGAGAATGTGGCGGAACGATGGGGACAAGAAAGGCGATGATCCTTTTTTTATACTGCTCGCAAACGATAATAATAATAGTAATAATAATACAATAATAATATTGAAAAAAGTTGCATTACTTATACTAATCTCTAAAGGTACAAATTAAAATCACGTATAAAATCTTTTCTGAATGATACATTAAAAAACTAACAAACGAATCCTGGTAATGCAACTCCTTTGCTTCGAAAAATGTACAGAGACAATACATTAAAACGTAGTCGCTAATTCAGCGAGATTCGATTCGAGAATTCACACGGCGCTTCTATACAATTGCAATTGGAATCGAACCTCTCCGACAAAGAAGTGTTTACTTATTTCGCAGCGACTCAGTAATCGAAGGTAAGTATCGGCAATGATCTTGGATTTGTACCAATGTCCAATTTTTTTTTTCGCTAACTAATATTACATACAGATTTAACCCGACGCAGCGTTTAAACGTTTACTGTACAAGACTCGATCGACGGATTCTTAACGATTAAGGGATTCTTACACACTTTCTCTCCTTACTTTCAACAATTGTTTCTTTGCTCGCAGTGTCCGCGAAGTTCGGTTAGGCGCGAGGCCTTCGTGTACGGAGAACGGCTCTCTTTTCGGATTCCACTGAAACACGTAAGGCACCATAAACTTCGAGTGGAACACTTTAGCTTGACTCTTGAGTTCATTCGGAAGTTGATTTTAGCAGGCTGGTTCCAACTTTTTTGCGTCCCATTTTACTATTCTTCAGGAAACCTCGTCGTATCGTTATTTTACATCGAACGTAGCCGGTAAAGGAAAGATTTTCAAATCGTTATACTCAAACGACTCTTTTGACTAGTTTCAAAATATCAGAACACATATTCGCAATCTCGGTAGAAAAGGCGCTAATCTCACAGCAGATTCTACCAAAAAACACTACTCCCGAAAATCCGCGCGCTCCGAAAAAAAGTTGGAACAGCCCACGGTCGTCCCGTTTTCCTCGTTCCAGAGCCAGAGAAGTTCGCTGGGACGTTGCTTTGACCTGGTCGGTTGTCCCGTTTACAGAGTCGACGAGCACCAGGGTCACTGCAGTCTCGGCGACCAGTATTGCGCTGCCATGTCCGGCGCCGGCTGTCCCGGCACTGCGATGGGAACGCTCACTCCCGGCGAAATCAGACCTGAAAGTGACGAGAGGTTAGCGTATTTGTCGATAATGGTCGTGCTGTTTTTGGGTAAGCGAGATGCTTTTTTCAACATTTGATTTACATTGAATAAGGAGCTTTCGAGAATGTTTTCGATTACTCTGTACTTTTTCAGTCTAGATATAATAGTTTTATTTTGAGCTTTTTGAGAACAATTAATAAACGATTTTAAAACGGAGCTGTACTATTTGTATTACACTTAAATAGAATTATTTTTCTGTACAAATGTTTTCATTCTTATTAAATTTAATGACATTTTTTTATGTAAATTGTTTAATTTTAATTCTAAAAACATATAACAAGCTCATGCTGGATTTGCGAGTAGCGTGTAAAGCAGTTGAATTTATATACAGCGTGCTTAAAATGTCATCATAACGTCGGTGCAATGAAATTGTCGGTGTAAAAAAGTCATCTTCGTCGCTACTGAACTCTGCATTTACTTTTTAAAAACATAAAGCCAATTGTATAAAATTCAAGGATCAATCAATTATCTGAAAATGAAAGTCGGCCTACTCCGCGAATTTACGAGCGAGGTGAGTTGCGCAAATTCTGGATTCAACCGTTGATTGTTCAAAAATCACGTGGGATTCATTAATGATGGACATCGAGAATTGCATACATTTGCACGTATCAGGGAAAACTACAAAGTGCACCATGTTGACCTAACCATCGGTAAACCTGTGCTCAGGAGTATCTTTCTCAATGACATTCATATCCATAATCCATCACCAGTGAGTTGGTTAATTATAAGTTTGGATTTTTAATCGGTACAGTTAAAACTTCTGAATAAAATGGGTATATCTGAATAACTGACGTTCCAAGTGAATTAATTTAAATTTGCTTTTCTCGATGACAAGAGTAGAGGCACCCACACGACATCATTGCACCGTCGTTCGAGAACATGCAAAAGTGTAAGTTGCATTACCGGGCTGCGGCGTCCAAGGCCAAGCTTGCTGCTCCCGTTAAAAAAACACAGTCGCTCTAAGAATCGAACGCGAATCCGCTGGAAAAACTTAAAAGAAGAAGAAGAAGAAGAAGAAGAAGAAGAAGAAGAAGAAGAGGAGGAATGAGTGAGAGGGGGTATCGAAGAGACGCGTCGCTGCTGGTGGTTGGTGCAAGGGGTGCTGCTGGCGGTCAGTATCGGTAGTATCCGATGTGGTGGTAGGCTGCTGCTGCTGCTGCTGCTGGCGGCGGTCTTGGGTGCTCCTTGGGCTAGAGCGCAAGCAGCGAGTGGAGCGAGTGCGGGAGACACTCACCGGTCGAGCTGCCCGGGTGGTGGTGGTGGTGGTGGTGGGTCTGGTGGTGGTGGTTGTACTGGTTCAGGCCCGCGTGGTACGGCTGCGTGGGACTGCAGCTCGGCCGGGCCCCGTAGCCCAGCTGGAGGGCCTCGTAGCCGGTCGCGGGCCCGGGGCCGCCGCCCCCACCGCCGGGCACCCGGCCCACGCCCACCGCGCACGAGTAGCCGTTGTCGCGCTGCTGCAGGCAGGCCCCCGGCGACGGGCCCACCGTCATGCCCACCGTCATGCCCATCGGCGACATGCCCGAGGGGCTCGGATTGCCGCCGCCGCCGCCGGACATCGGCGACATCGCCGACGAGTTGCCGCCGCTTCCGTTCGCCGCCCCACCACCACCGGCCCCCGACATCGTGAAAGACGGCATCGACGTCATCGGGCTGAAAAACAGGACAAATCTTTCAATTTGAGCTCTTACTATTTTTATCCGCAACGCCTCCTAAAGTTCAAAACTTATTTTTACAAATTTTCTTATTTTACGAGTAATTGAGAAAGTTTAGAACATTTTTTACCATCATCTGTTCAATTAAAATTTAAGAAATATCAATGTGCTTATTAATCTCTTATATAAGTTTACAACAATTAATGTTTTAGCTAAAAGAACAACTTTTGAAATATCAAGCGTTAGACTAAATTGACAAAATTATAAGAAAATTGAGACTCATTGTTAGTAAATAATTTTATATTAATAAATAAGTTTTACAATATTACAGGAGGCGCTACAGTCAACTCAGAATTGCTTTTATCTTGAGGAGCACTCGTATGAAAAGTATTTATTTCATATTTTCTGGATCAAATATTTAATAAATGGTAATAAGAAGTTTTCAATCTGTTCAATATAAAGTATGAACCTTAATTTGTTTCAATAAATTGTAATTTTGCATCAAAATATCTTTTTTCATGGTCCCTATATAAATTACTTTTTAATGATAGATTAGAAATTTTAAAATATAATAACTACTTGTATAAAAATAATTTTGTGGTTTTGTTTTTTTAACTGAAGCTAGTTTTCTTATTAAAAACAACAATCGAAAATTTTAATTTGAACAACATTAAATTATGACCACATAATAATTTCTTTTTCTTTAAATTTAATTAATAAACTTTGAAACACGAACGTCCTCGTACAAAATATCCAAAAGATCTTTAACCTCTTCTGACCGGCACTATGGAGGCACAAATAAAAAAAATTTTTTTTTCATGGATCTATTATTTTGTTGTCTTAAAAACGTACATTGGACAGGCATATATCGTTTAGTGTATATATTATCTTATATAAATGCGTGTCCACCTGTATGGACACTAGCACTATTTGGAATGAATAGTTCGAAAAAAAATGTGACGAAAACGACAAGATTTGTTTACATTACAATTGTTTAATACGACATTTTTCAAACCCATAAATATTTTGTTATAGCACTTTTTATTTAACAACGTACTCGAAACATTTTGCTTGTTTCCGATTTCAATTGTAAGAGGCAAAAATTAATTTTTAATTAAAGAACGCGATTGCTCCTCGTAGTATTTCATTCGGAGAAGTTAATGCTGCCGGCGGTTTCATAAAAAAAAAAAAAAAAACTTAGGAGACGTCACAATCGAAAATTTCATATCTGTCCTCATACATGTGGACATCGGTCAGACGAGGTTAACGAGCCGCAATAAATGCACTTGAAAATCAATCGTCCACCAAAAAAGAAAAAACAACCCCGAAAAAACTCTGCTCAAGGACACCTTATAGTATACCTGTACGCGTCAGGCATGCTGGGAATTCCCGGATAGACTGCGGGCGCGAATCCGTGATGTATCCTGGGCGGCGAGGGCGCCTGCGGCGGCTGACCGCTGAGCAGTCCGGAGGACGGCGGCGGCGTCGGGTGGCCCAGAGCCACGTGCTGCGGCTGCTGTTGCTGCTGTTGCTGCTGCTGCTGCTGTTGCTGCTGCTGTTGGGACTGCTGCTGCTGCTGCTGCTGCTGCGGGTTGTCCCTCCGCTGCGTGCGCAACTTCTCCTCGCGACGCCACTTTGCGCGCCGATTCGAAAACCAGACCTGAGTTATTGTGGACGAGACAGAATCGGTTGGTCAATCGCTATGCTACACATCGACGATACGGAGATTGGGCCCTAAGGGCTTACGGCTAAGGCGAGGAGCGAGGAGAGAATGAGTGCGCAGGATTTAAGGGTTGACTATTTTCGGAATTTGGAGATAATTAGAATGTTTGCAGTAATTTGGTGTGGACTGTATTGAATTCTGACACAATTTACTAGAGACTGTTTTGATTTTTTTACATTTTTAGAGTCAGTTACCAAATTACTATCTGTATTTGTTCTCAAGGAGAAAAAACCCTTTTCTGCTTAATTATTATATTGCTAATTCTAACGATAAATCTAATCTCAGACGTCCTACGATAGTTCCGAATGAATTCGGCAAACAAAATTTCCAAGTTACATATATACTAAATTGAGTAGTATATTCAAATCGTGCAGTGACATACTTTTCAAAATACTGCTTTACACTAAACATTTCCCTAAATCTTGTATACATTTACCGCATCTACAGCAATCGTTGCTCTACTCCTAATCAATATAAATGTTGGAACAAAGAGAAAAAGGGAGGAGGCTCACCTGTATTCTGGCCTCGGGCAGTCCGATCTTGCCGGCGAGTCTCTCGCGCGCGAACACGTCCGGGTAGTGGGTCCGCTCGAACTCCTTCTCGAGGGCGTCTATCTGCTCGTTGCTGAAGCTCGTGCGGTTGCGCTGCAGCTTGCGCTTGAGTCGGAGCCGGGCCTGGTCGTCGTCCGCGCCGCCGGAGACGCTGCCGGCGTTGCTGTTGTCGCCGCCGCTGTTCGTCTCGTCCGAGTGAGCGCCGCCCTCCAGCTCGGCTACTGGAACCGATGCCGGGTTATAGACATTTGTAATCGATATTTGTAAAGTTATATCCTAACATTTGGGGGAGAGATTGAAAACAGTTTTTTATGGTATTTTGGGAGATTCATTGGTAAAAATCTCGGCTTATGGGTTCAGTGTAAATGTGTTTAAAATAAAGGTACTGTGAAAAATATTTGGTAGAAATTGTAATCCGGCAAATGGTATAATGTATGGTTCTAATGTACATAAAGGCGGTTATTATTCGTTAAACTAATAACGAGGTACCGATGGAAAATATAAAATGTATATCGTTTAAATGCTACCGATAAGAAATACTCAAATTTTTCCACTGTTTATATTCGTTTAAGAAATAACATGAGCCCTTAATATTTCACTCAAGCTTAGATCTTTACGCAACACGATACGAGTTCTTTTCCAAAAGGATCTTAAAAAGGCGTCACCCCGCCGTTCGTAATCACTTTCTCAAAGCCTCTCCCGTCTCTCCCCATCCCTCCTCAAAGTTGATAAATTTAACAGCATATTTCCCAGGCAACAAGCGCCAAATCAGCTGCAGTATATAAGCTCCCTGCAGTCTGCGCTTCCCGCGGCAAAAGGAGCCCCAGAAAATCTATACAGCGAAAAGCGGTGAAAAACGTATGTACTCGGTTTTTCATTGGCGGCGCGATAAGGGCGTCTGGATGAAAAAACGCCCGGGGGGCAGGAGAGAGAGAGAGAGAGAGAGTGAG
>UCOL01001391.1:0-37829 GCA_900474335.1 Ormyrus nitidulus
GTATTGTTAAACTACATCATCCAATATATGTCCAATGCATAATACTTTTTAATTCTTAATTTTTGCCTAATATTGAAAATTGCTTTAAAAGCCTCACAGATTAACTAAATAAAAAGCAATTATAATTCAGAATTAAATAAAATAAAAAAAAAATTGTTCGGACCCGTATTTGAACCCAGGGCCTCCGTCTTAGGCAAGCCCTTTACCGATGAGCTATTTATTTGTTTGTGTCCTTAAAATTATAGAGAGGTTATAACAACAGAGGTCGGCTCTACTGTCGCACTTCTTAACCTACATATAATTTTAGTAACATAAACAAATAAAATAGCTCAGCGGTAAACAGCTTGCCTGAAGAGCGGAGGGCTCTGGGTTCAAATACGGGTCCGGACAATTTTTTTTTTTTATTTTATTTAATTCTGAATTATAATTGCTTTTTATTTAGTTAATCTGTGAGGCTTTTAAAGCAATTTTCAATATTAGGCAAAAATTAAGAATTGGATCACTAAACTGAACGGCCCTCGCAATCCAATCTATATACCGCCTCTCGTCACGCGACAGCGAAAAAAAAACAGCTTTACTCACCCGCAATCTCCGGCGGGCGCGAGGCACATCTCCTTCGACACGAGCTGCCGCGTGCAGCCCATCATCGCCGCCTTTTCCGGTATCCTGTAGCCCCGCGTGCGCATCCTGAGGCCCTTGCCGCAGGTCACCGAGCAGGGCGTCCACTCCGAGTACTCCGTCACCATGCACTCGGCTGCGGAAACGCGAATCAGAGTGGACACGTCGGGGTCGCGTGGTTAATTACAGCTCTTGGGGGATGACAGGGTTGAGGGAGGCTTTTTTAATGGAGTGCAAGAGATCGGTTTGGTTAGTCGAGCGATGATGAGCGATTAGTAACGGGAATGTTCTGTTTAAGAAAATTTCGGGGCTATGGAGATTGAAAAGAATGCACATGAAGATTCAACTGATATGAAGCTAAGTTTATTATCGCTATTTCTACATTTTACATATGATATTATATAACATTAATACTGCACGGAGATTAATAATGATGTTTTTTTGATTACCGATGTGATGAGAACCTCTTGTAAGGTGCAACATTATGTGCACAAATACCACCAACGAGCCACACAATCTACTTGACAACACTACGTATAATGCGACGATTAAATATTAATTACCAACTAAAATGGAATGAAATTTTAGTGATGTAGAGCATGATTGATTAATACGCATGTTGCGGATGACTAAATAAAATTAGAAAAAACGTCCAACAAAAACAAAAAAAACACTACTAGACACGAAGAATAAAAAGCAAAAAACACAAAAAGCGAGAAAACTACAATCGGATCCTGAGCGAAGCGACCCTGGCGAACTTACGTCTCTCGGCGTCGTCGCTGCTCTCCGGCTGGATGTTGAACTCGGCGACCTCGTCCTCGAGGTCCTTCTCGTCGCAGGCCCGCTTCTTGATCTCCTCGCGGTTGAGGTAGAGCCGGGCGAGGGGCAGCATGGGCTTGCCGCTCGGGTCGTAGAAGGGGCTGCGCGGGTCCTCCGGGTACATGGTGGTGATGGGCTTCATGTGCTCGCGCGGCCGCGTCTCCGAGTTCGGCGACATGTAGCTGATGCCGTTGTCGGTGCCGGCGTCCCACGGGTACAGGTCGATCGTCATGCTCTTGATCCAGCTGCAGTCGCGCTGGCAGAGGTTCAGCTTGCTCACCCCGACCACCCAGTCCGGGGACGGGCCCAGCATCGACGCCACCGAGAGCAGCGGGTGCTTGCGGTCGACTCTGCAATCGTTTTCGATGCAATCTCAAATCTTTCTGTTATACTTACTGGTTTAATTTCGGCGAGCGACGCGCGCTGACATTCGCATTCATTATTTCATTTTTTTTTTATAATTCGAAAAACTCAAGCGATAATTCGATATCTTCGGCTCGAGATCGATAAATACTCGAAAACCGAACGAATCTCGCGAGGGATTTTTATAATAAGGATCTATTATGCAATAATATATCTAAATTTAGAACTTATCAGGAGAATGCCACACCTTCGGATCACCAATTTACATGAAACTTGGGAAATCGTTTTCTATATAGTACCGAATAATGAAACATACTCCCTTTAGTTTGATTTCATAGCGCTTTATTCAGGAGATAAAGTATGTTTTATTAACATAGCCAAATATACCTATATATATATGTGATATTTTTAGCATTGTCTTTATGAGCAATGATAATGCTTTTAGTTGTATCGGTTGAATGAAAGCTCATTAGATCAAAGTAAATGTATTCATTATTCAGCTCTAGAAAACACTTCAAAGTTTCAGCCAAATCGCTTGTCAAGAGGTGTGACACTCTCCTGGTTAGTATCACCGTTTTTTGTAAAATCATTCAATATTTTTTTGTTTTGAGTTGATTTAAGGAGATCAATTGACCAAATCGATAAAAGAACATTTGCGGAAGAAAAACAATTGTCGCTCACTTGAAATTGGCCGTGGTGTTGCTGTTGACGTGGGGGTACCAGAGTCCGGGTGCCTTGATGTACGTCCTGAGGTAGCGGGCCTTGGTGCGCAGCTCGGCCTCGAGCCCGGAGGCGGAGCCCCACTCGGCCAGCTGTCGGAAGCCGTCGGTGGCGGTGTGCTCGCGGCCCCAGAACGAGAAGTTCGTCTCGTGGGAGGCGCCCACCACGTCACTGAAGTGCGTCAGCCACACCGACGACGGGAAGTCCTTCGGGTGGGTCACGTTGGACCAGAGGCCCTCCATCACCAGCTGGGAAAAGAAACATTCCGTTTTGTGTGTAGAAATCGGCAAAGCGCGTAAATTGAATTGTTTTTGTTAATTTTTAGTTTATTAATTTTGAATTAATAGCTAAGATATTGGCAAAATTTTGAATTCATTTATTAGTTCCGATGAAACGACTGTATCGTTACACGGATCTCGAATCAAATAATTACGACGTGGAATTGTAATAAATGGGTTGATTTTACGGTAGTTAGAAATGATTTATTATCAAGGATGAGACTTGGATGGAATCGTAGATAATTTTCTATTATCTGTGTCTTTCGAATTACATAAATGACCTTAGAGCTAAAAAGTACGCTAGAAAATGTAATTTGTTGGGCTTATTCTCAGAAGAGTTTCGAAAAAAAAACGTTCACGACAACATCTCAATGAACATATTTTCAGTTTTTAGCTTCTACGAAATAATAGAGTTCAATTTCAAGAATAACATTGTCTCCGTTCACTTCCTCCTCAAGCAATTGTAACATTTATAAAAATTATAAAGCAAAAACTGCGGCAGAACTGTAATCAAAATAGTTTAGAAAACGACCTTATAATTACATATGAAAAAGCGCGTAACGTCTTACACAATAAGTACAAAGGCAAAATATCCTGCAATTAGTTCAAAGTTTAATTGTAATAAAATACTGGAGATGGTCTAAGAATCGACCTTAAACCGCATCGAGTACCAATAAACAATCCCTTCACTCTTAATCCACCCTATTACCACGCGAATCGCCTTGCCACACCCGTAAATAAGCCAGAAAGACAAAAAGTATCCTAATGCAAACCTTGTACTTGGCGTCGTCGCAGGCGCAGCAGCGCTGCTCGTCGAGGCTCTCGGTCTCCTTGGGGCTCATCTCGCAGAAGCTCCTGCTGAGCTGGCCGTCCTCGGCGTACCAGCGGTTCCGGTCCTCCATCACCATCGCCGTGAAGACGACGCAACCCGAGCCCGCGGCCGGCGCCCGCCACATCACCTGGACCTGTGGGTGCAGCGGTTTTCTTTTTATCGACACTGGGTTAAGCACTTGGCTGTATGAGCGTAAATAATTGCGCTGGAATAACGGTCACGGGTTCGTCTTTATCGCGGTTAGTTACCTTCTTATAATGTTTAGGTAAAAATGCTCCGTATTTTTTTTACAGTACTGATTTTTATAGTAGTCTGCAGTACTTATAAAAAGAAATTTATTTTAGTAGAATAGTAGGTTTATAATTTCTCTGAATATACTTTAAAATGCTAAATATGGAAAAGAAATACTGAGTGGGCTTTTGTATAATAAAATGTGGCATGTACTTCAAAAGGGAGAAAATAATTAATAATATACTTTCCTTGAACTACTGCTCTACATTAAGCTAATTAAATTGATCCTTAAAAGATTTACGATCTTTTAAAAATTAATAAAATCATTATTTCATTGCCTTTGGAAACGCGGAGTATTAATAGAAATATTTACTATTCTGTTACGTAGTAAAAACTCCAAATAATTTATTATATAATTCATTATTCTTAGAAAATATCAATTATTTATGCTTTTCTACCGATATTTTAGTAAATCTTAAAAAAAAAATCAATCTTTGAATCTGTGCATTTTTGCAATTAATCTACTCCCAATATCCTACCTCAAAACAGCGAGCGAACAAAGCAGCCTTTCACGCCCATCTGCCCGATCCCGGGCCACAATGTCGCGTCCTCACTCCCCTTAGCTATTTCGCATTCGCTCTACTCACCTCGGATTTCGGATAATCCGAAACCTCGGAGACGGTATTGACGCAGTCCTCGTTGAACTCGGTGAGCGAGTCCGGGAAGATCTGGAAGAAGCCGACGCGCGCCGCCGGGTTGAAGGGCGCGTGCTGCGAGTCCACCGAGAGCGTGAACCTGCTGAACTGCTGCGGTCGCTCGTAGTTCCCTGAACCTTATTCAAAACGGATAATTGCGTTTCTGCTTGCCGCGCTTCGGCTTGTTTCAATGCTTTCGCGCTTGCACGCGGAATTAATGGCTCGGCGAGAGAGGGTCGGGAGGATTATGCGGTCGCAGAATGGGCATTGATTGCGGGTTTGATGAAGTTCGAAGAGGTGCAAAGGGTAATGTTGCCAAGTTTTTTATGTGTAGTGGAAAATTCTGTGGTCATGCGTACACGTTTTTCCAATTTTATTTATGATTCGCCGATAATATTTTACAGCTCTTGTAAATTAAAACCGATTTTAAAAGTTAACTTTATACTTTGTAAAATGCAAGTAGAAATACGTTTGAGTTAGTGATTTATTGAAATCTAAAAAGTTGATAAACGAAAGTTTGTAAATTAGCAAAATTACTCTCAAGAAATGGAAATATAAAAATATTTTTTAAAAGAAGGATGACACAACGATGAGTATGCTAATATTATTCCAAAGTATTTAAAGCTAGATAAAGATATTTATTTATCCTATTTACTCTACTTTCATTTTTCCTTTTCTATTTAAACCAGACTCACAGATAACTCTTGTCGCTTTGTAAGTATATATCGTCCGTTTATACACGTAATAATAAACTCATTCGAACAAAGAAAGATAATCGCGAATTCCGCCGCGACAAAGTGTATCAAAGAGCCTTGAAAAGACAAACGCGGAAATGCATTAGCGGCGTACCTTGCAGGCTGATAGTGTAGACAGCATTCGGGATGTACTTATCGTAGTCGCCGCTGAAGAGTATCCGATAGCCGCCGTCCCCGGGAAGTCGCTGGGCGGAAGTTTGCTCGGCCGTCGGGCTCAGCGGACATCCCGCCCAGGCCGCCGAGCAGCACCAGATAGCGATGAACAAACGCAGCATCGCCTTTTGGCATGTAATCAAAGAAGGCTCTGCTTAGAAAGTCGGCGCGAGAAGGGAGTCGAGGGCATTAATTTAAAGTTGGAAGGGAGTTTGCTTCGTTGAGCAGCTGTAAATAAAGGATTGTATTGTTGCTGAAATCAGTAATGAGATAAATTAAATGATCGATTCTAAAACGAATATCTTTAATCAACATTTATTTAATTTACACCCGCCAGTAAAAATTCGATTGGAAATTTAGCCTCATTTCCTCTATTTATCAAATAAATCCAGATATTTAAATTGAATACATATATATACCGCGTAAACGATCTATTTATTATACCGAAAGTGCAAACTAAGTAACCACTAATCAAGCTAATAAATCTAATAGATTCCTACACCAAAAAACGTGCCCCTAATCTGAAAAGCTTGCCAATCAGAAACCATAAATAATCGCAAGAAAGCTCAGTCGCGCATAAACACTCGTCTAATCTAAGTAAACGCCGAAGAAAGTCCGGCTCTTGCTGTAGAAAAGCGACCGCGAGCGATCGCTTGACATTATTCCCAATGATCCTCTCTCTCTCTCATCGCGCTCCACTTATCGCGAATCGTTAATTATACGCGGCTGCCGGCGCGCATTATAATGAATTATGCGGGGAAAATTAATCCCGATATTACAATATCCTGAAAAAGGACTGGTTTCTCGCTCGAGCGGCTCCGGAGGCTACGCGGAGATGCGCTCGTTTCGCAAGAGGCTGGCCTTTCAATGGGTCGTCTCGGCTGGTTTTGTAATGAGGACTTTTGATTCGTAAACTCGAGTAATGGAGATGTCGCGTTGACAAGTGCACAGCTGAAAAATGCTTTCAGGCTGTCGGTTAATACGCGCGGGTATCGCGATTGTTAGCGCGTCAAGTGCCTTTTTCATTTGTTGCATTTGCGTGTTTTGCGATTTTTTTTAATTCGATTGCAATTTTAAAGGATGTTTGCTGTAATTGAATAAAAATAAACTAGAAACACTGTCGAGTTTTTGCTTTGGAATGTGTTTTAGTTTAAAAATGGAGTTTTGATGTACGTGTAAATGGGCAAAGAATGTGAATTGTGGATTAAAGCACAAATTAATAAATTTTTCACATTTGAAATTAAGAACGTTCTGTTTATGCAATTAAATGTAGGTAATGTAAAGTGGAGTGAGATGAATGAGTTTCTTAATGTAACGCAGTCATTTTCGTGCTTTACGCTGAGGTCAAACCGATAAGCTGCTTCAAAATTATCGCGACAGAATTAATCTTGAACGTCGCGTATTACCCAATATCAAAAATAAGGCAAAAGAAATTGAAGATCATTTTAACAACTGATAAAGCACAAAAGTTCTATTTCAGCAGTTTATAAATAATTGCGAGGCTCATTAATAAACGAAGTGGCCTTTTACGTATCAAATTAGAGCCAACTTATCTATTTTTCTTGTTAAGACACATTCCAGAACATTCAATTGCATATCTAACATACAACAATTTTCTTGATTGAATATTTCACTTTACAAAACGTTCCGTACCCTTTCCTACATACATTTAATGCACTCGACAGCACGATAGCCTTGTAAAATTTTTACTCCAACAAACGTACAAGTGCCAATCTCCCCACCTTATCAGCTGCGACTGAAAAAATTCAAACGTATACAACATCTCCCAAAATCGCTTGCCCCAAAATTCTCGAATACCTCCGGAAACGAGTCATATTCCCCGGTGAAAATTTCAAAAGGCACAATAATAAAAGTGCCCCTCCCCGACACTCCACGCCCATCGTATCGCGCGGACAGGCCGGATAACAGCGCACGAACGGGTCGATGGCCCTTTCGCTTTCGAGCAAACAGTAAAAACGCGAAGCGCGAAAACCGCGCCGAGCCGTAAAATGGGAATTTCAGCACCGAAACCGGGTCGACGCCGATCTCTATATGCGTCCTCGTGTGGGCTTCAAAGCGGACGGAGGCAATTGGAAGATTCTCTTGATGCGAGCGAGGAAGACGCTCGGGGGATTGAGTTGGGAGCTTGGGTCTTGAGTGGTTTTTACGAACGGTTTAATAGGTTTATAATGCAAATAAGTAGAAAATAGGTTGATTGGCCATCGATCATATTTACTTTTACTTTGATTTTAAGTTGGACTTGTAAATTGCTTTGGTTCAAAGCAGGATTTCAGTAACAAAAGAAACGTCGATTAAATTAAGAAATTTTTTATTATTTCTTTCTCAGTGGACGTATTAAATTAATAAATTTGTACGGTGAGATCAATATTACAACCTCCATCAAGAGAAAATACAATAAAATCAAAAAGTAAGTCAGATTTCTAAACTAACAATATTTGAGTTGATATAAAGTTTAGAAATCTAAAATAAAAGTTCTAGCAAAAGTGACAATTTCAAGACTAAATAAAACCATTTAATGCTCAATTACGACATATTTGCCATCAATTTCATTTAATTGACCATTATTTTTTGTCCTAAAAATGGTTTCGTAAACGCTTTAAAATTACTTTAAATGTTTTAATTTTGTTTGGCAAAATTGTTTAGTTGTAAAGTAATCGAGTCTTTCGATGCAAAAAATTAGCAGCTTGTCTTTAAGACCAATTTTAGGTCTTTAGCAAAAAATGTTTACAGAATTTTCGTTCTTACTTTTAAGAATCAATTATTTGAAACGCACACTATGCAGGAACGGAGAATTTCAATTTTTACTCCTTCAGAATTCATAGGTCGAACAGTTCACCGCGATTCGCAATTTTGAAAACATTTTTTCAAAGAAATGATTGATGACAGCTTAAAGACTGGCAGAAATGTTTTATGAAGTAACTGGAAACTCATTAAAATCTTAATAAATAACACAAATCCGCGCGCTGGTTTTCTCCTCCGATGTAGTAATTTGAAGCTGTAAAATTTTTAATGCTTCGAAATATAGGGTAAAAGTTCTCGTAAATTAAAAACTTTACGACGCCAAAAGCTGCAGCCGCGTGTATCGCGCGGAAAAGAAACCGCGTACGAGTAAACACTTTTAATAGAAATGGGTAGACGGTCGCCGGCAAAAATAGATGAACATCGTTGCTTAATGCAAGCTTGTATGGCTCATTGTTTTATCCCGCCTGGCGAGAAAACGACCGCAGAACTTTTTTTTTTGCGAGACGAGCGAATAGGAAATCATTTTATAGGGTTGCGAAACAATGCTAATGGAATTTCGTTTGAATTTGACCGAAAAACTAAAGGACTTATAAATAATTTTGGTTATTTGTAAACGTATAATTATTCATTCATTAAATTGTATAGGCAGAGGCGTTTCATAAATATTGCCGCTGCAGTTGCTGTGCCGTTTAATAAAGCAATCATAGATGACTAAAATAAAAGAGACTGTATTATCCTTTTCGTGAAATTCTAATGAAGATATTAACATCCTAAAGTAGAAAGATGACAAGTAATAAAATTTTGTAAATAATTACACGTTACGAAAATCCTTTCATAAATGATTGAAGAATATTTCATTTCTCACCAGAGAAAATTTATTATATTTTGGATACTTTACAGTTTTACTATATTTTTAGCAACATTTTCATCTTTTGGCAATAACTAAAAAATGATTGAATCAGTTTAAAGATCAATTGTATCAACAGGTAGTAAAATATATCACCGCCCAAATATAACAAAACCGACGTGGTCATTATGCCACGGTCGCAAGATCTGATTCAAAATGACAGTTGCAAGGACGACGTAATCTTCTTGAATTTACCTGCCACATGTTTTGCATGCTAAATAATGTTATGAATAAATAAATCCTTTTTTACCTGTCAACGTTTTAAAAAATTACATTGCTACGTCACGTGAAATATACTTTCTCTTTAAAGTACACTTTTGACGTATAGTTTTTGTGTGCCTTTACGTTTTTTCGCATTTTTAAAATTCGTTTGTTTACGTAAGCTCTGCTAATTGAATATTATTTTGACCCAACTTCGAGGCAAAAGAACGACACGTTACATTTACTGCTTCTTTACGCATACAATTTGCTCGCGAATGTTATAATAGAATTAAGTATAAAAGCAGCTTTAAACGGCCCCGAACGATAAAGAAATAAAAAAAAACCATTTATAAATAATTGCTCATAATCAAAAGTCGATTGTACAGTTTCGCAATGAAAAAAAAAAGAACTGCAGATCGAGATTCGACTAAATGGCACTAGCAAAGATCTTGAATGAAAGAACTTGGAGAAATTCATTAATTCCAGTTTTACGGCTGGCGTTCCCTGCGCCCGTAATTGACTTTCATTGTGAGCGTTTTCTTTTTCACCGTGTCACTCTCCGGCATTACGTAAAGGCGCATTACGTCTTAATTATTCCGATCATTCACTCTGAACTGAGCGCGTAATAAAAATTTCATACAATTTAACGTTTGGGTAAATATCCGCTCGAATTTAATGCTAAGAGAAAAAAAAGTCGTGAGAATGAACGGGCACCTTTAATATTGCCTTGCCTTGTAACAGTTTACAATGCGTTATGATTCATATATGATTTACATAAATACTTCCCATCCTCCGTTTGTGCCGCGATATGTTCAAAATAAAGTCCAGAGGTTTTTAAATTGCATTCACGTTCGACCGCTAAATAAGTTTCTATAAGGTATACGATATTAACTATTTTTACTTTGCGGCGATGTATTAATTATGAGGAGGTTCTGTTTAGTTGAATAATGCATCGCAAGCCTTCGCCAAGTTTATAATATTCCGATACATCTGCATATAATTTCAACGTTAGATCGTTAATTAAAAGATAAGGGATTGATAGATTCCCGCAACTACAGCTATACGACTCATCGCCAATCCCGTTAAAGTTCCTACATTAACCGTAAAAAAGTCAACTGAAAACCAGCCGGCGACCCGTCGACATTCGCACCCGGCATAAATTATCAGATAAAAATCCGCCTGTAACAGCTCGTTAACAAAAGCCAGCGGATTACAAGCCAAGCAGCTAGTTAGCAGCCGGTGATTTTCACACGCGCGGCTCAAAATTATCCTCGATAATTGCGTCACGTGACGGGTCAAGTGCGACGATCGTTCCTCGTGCGAATATGCTAATTCGATTCCCAAGCGATTCTGACACTCTGCCAGTCAAGGCTGACCCTATAGACTAACGGATGTGCGCGCGTATGTATACATTCTACTTTGCGCGCGTACACGCTCCTAATGCGAGCATTTGCATTGCCGAATCGCCGGTGTAAACAAGCAGTGCGCTTCGAAACATCCTCTGCGTTTTCGTTCGTTTTCATTATGAATGCGAGCTGATTTTTTTTCGCAAAAAGAAAATAATGTAAGAATGCTGCCTTTGAATTCATGCCGATTTTTTGCGCGGGAAACTGAATTTTATGGTAAAATGTAAGCTTTTTCACTGTAAAGTAAAGATAATTTCTACGAACTTTTTTAACGAAGACACTATTATGCGCTCTAAAAAGATAATAAGAAGCTACGACATTTTACGTTGAAATAAATTAAGAAAGACTGCTAGATTAAGTGTACTCCTTCACCTTTAAATAAAGAAGACGTCAAAACGCAGCGCTAAATAGTCAACGCCTTGCTCAAAATTTGCATCCTAATAGAAAACCGTAAAATTCCCGAAGAGTTTCGCCGCGCAGAAGAGCGACGGCGTGAAACTCGTTAATTATAAATTTCAAAATAAAAATTAATAAAACGGCCAGGACTTTTACGAGCGATCGGCTCCGAAACGAATCTCTTTGGCATAAGAGTGAAATCCATAATGCAGCGGTGCATCAAAAGCAGATGTGTATCTGCGCTGGCACCGAAACCTCGGGTTAATGCGCTAATTATCGAAAGCGATCGATATAAGCTTGGCGTCGGCTCTGTTCCGGCGAAAAAATCAGAGTAGCTGCGCGGTTAAGGGCTTTTTTTTTATATAGTTTTCAGTCGTTTTTCGGTGATGAATGAAAATGAGAAATTTCAGATTCGGAGTTTATCGGCGCAATTCCATGTGCTTGATAGTTTCATTAAAGAAGAATTCAATAATGAAGTAAATTAGATTATAAAGGTATTTCAAGCGTTCGAGGTGAATCAGAAATAAAGTTTTCTTAAGTTAATTATAAAAAGTATAAATAATCCTTATTTTCTCTTGGCCGCGTTAAAGCTTCATTATTTTGCAGAATAATTGAATAAAAACATAAAATAATATTAATTGTGATCATTAGCAGTGATAATTCTCTACATAAATTAAAAATGTGAGTGCTCAGTGGTTTATAAAGTTTTTATTAGAAATAAAATACAAACTACCTGATTTTCATTAAGGCACTTTTCCTTCAAAATTATAAAATTTGATTGATTTTTAAAATAAAAAATACGAATCCGTAAATTGAAGAGTAAAAAGTCGGTTCGAAACAGAAAAGAGAAAGATCGTTATACGTTATATTACGATTTCGCACCAAACCCTCGAATACTCATTTCCCCATTTACTTCATTGTAGCAAACGTTCTAAAAAATATTTTATGAATGAAACTAATGCAAAAAGCGACTGTCCCCTAACGTTGCTCGATACTTTATGAATTGTCACTCGCCAATCCCAAAGAAATTCATATTCAAACCCTCGACTGCGTAAAAACCCTTCAACAGCAAAAACTGCTCAGACCAAAGACTTGTCTATTTTTTGAAGCACCAAAAGCGTCGCAGCAAATAAAAATCCCCTTCAGCCGAACTGCAACCACTCCCAGCGACTTGGCCAAAGGCTCGCGCGCACTCACCGGGTCTCGGAGTAACAGCTCGTAGCAGAACGCGGCAGCACACACTCGTTTCTTATGGGAGGCGAGAAAGAGACTGGCGGGACGAGCGGAGACGCACATATACGCGCCCGCTGCCACCGCCGCCGGCGGCTCGTTACAGATCGGGAAAGTTTTTTGCGCTGTCGCCGCGCCGCCGCTTCTCTCTCTCTCTCCCTCTCTGCCGCCGATTTATCGCCGATTTCGGTTTTGCGCTGCGACGTAATGCCGACACGAATTCGCGGGTGGCGCGGAAATTGACGGGTTGGCCGCGAGCGGATGCGCCGGGGAGATTCGGGGGAGGATCGGACGGGTGAGAAACAGTTCGGGGCTGATTTATGTAAGTGCAGTCAAGTGGAGACGTTCTTTGATTAATTTTCGACATTTTTGGGGCTTTTAAGAAATTATTAACAAATTTAATGCATTTAGACTCAGAAACCAAAATTTTTTTTAAGAATAACTGATGTTTACTTGAAAAAGTATTATCATTTTTATGATTGTGTTTGAAAGGGAATTTTATTGCGAAATCATACTTATGCTTTATATGAATTGAGATAAAGCGTAAAACATTAGCCTATAGAATGCGAAAAATTGCAATTGAGTTAGTCTTTTATTCTAGTGACTTAACATTGTAAAGTAAAATGTAGTTATAATTTTAATTAGTTCATATTATTGCTAGTTATTTTGTTTAAAAACGATTAAAAACTATTTGGAGTAGTATTTCTTATTTCTTATTTTTATTGTAATAGCTTCCTATTTTCTTATAGTAGAATATATTAATATATTATACATTTTAACCCCTGAAAGTCTTGAACAATTTCCAGATAATTTATCGACGTAAATTTTGTAGAAAATCAATTTTATACCCATAAAGCATTTATGAAAATGAGAAAGTTCGCTAAGTTTAACATCTGTTACGAAAATCATTAATTTTCATCTTTTTAAACGTGTCACAATTTTCACTTTTCTGCCGAGGAATTCGTCGCTAAGATACACCGCCACATGCAGAATAAATTATTCATGCATTTGCCAAGTAAAAGCTTCGACTTTATTTTGGGTATTAATATTTTATGGATTTAAACGTCACTGTTGATAAAACTGAGAAATCTAATTACCTGCCTGACAATTGCGAAGTGTTTAAAGAGAGTTTGAACAATGCTTTCTTTGGTCATAATTTACAGCTAAATACAAGTTGATATGAGAAACTAAACTTTACGCGCAATCTCAAGACATTCGGTGCCTCGTTTAGACGGCGATAAATATTGTTTACGCGTGAAAATCTTTTTCTAAAAAAGTTTCTGGTGTTAATGCTCGATAATTAAATATGTCTGTTCTAATTTAAAATAATCTTATGACAATTAAATATTGTTAGTTTACTTAAAATGACATTTTTTGTTAAAAAACCTATAAATTTCATTTAAGTAATAAGCGACTTTAACTATCATAAATCTGCGTGATTCTGATGAAGTTTTCTTGAAAATAACTTAATTAATAAATCAATTATTAGAAATGAAATTGCATTACTTAGCATGAAATCACTTTCGTGCATATACCATAAAACATTAGCATTTAACAACAACATTGTTGAAAAGTACAATTACTGTCTTTTTTTAAAATATTTTTGAGCTTCCAACATTGTCAAAAATTAAACAAAAGATGCACGAATCCTCTCTTAATTTAAGTAAAAATACCGGTTCTCCCGGCTGCCTCTTCCAAAAATCTCAATCCGAATCTCGCGGCAGTCCCCAAAGCTTTCCGCTCTGCGCAGGCGCGAAAATATCGACCTAACCTCGCTTGGGCGCGTGCCTCGGCGTCTGCTCAGCAGCAGCGGCAGCAGCAGCATCAGCCGACGCCACCACCACCCGCTACTCGGCATCAGTCATCGCGCGTCTGCAGCTCGCGAACGTAATGCGCTTTCCTCGGGCGGCGAGCCGACGCAGCCACCCCCCAACATCCCTGCCCCGGAGATGAGATTCTGAGGAGAGAGAGAGAGAGATTCGAAGATAACCGCGGAAGGAGCAGAAGCTCGGGCAGCCCTGAAATGGCGAGCTTGGCGGGCGGCTCCGCTGGCCTCGGCAGGCCGCCGACGATGCTCGAGCAGCTTCTCGAGGAGATCAACTTCCAGCGGACAAAGGAGATGCGACAGCTGCTCAAGGATGGTAGGTTCGATCGTATACGTTTGTTTACCCGCGGAGGGATGCGGAGCAGATTATTTATTTCTGTCGTTCGCGAAACCCCTTGACACTGTTGAAATGTAAACCGGAGTGAACGGCAATGTGTTGCGCTTTACTTTTACGATACTATATAGCTTGGGTTATGATTCATAGGACGGTGGGGAAGCTTTGTTGGGAAGGGGTTCAGTTGTTTGTGTTTTCGTTACTTGAGATCGATAAATTTTTACGATCTCGCGATTGCTTGCTTACCTGCGATTGACTTTAAATTTGAGGTGTGCAGTTCAGCTAATAAGATATTAAAATTGAAATTTGAAAATTCATGAATGTTCAAATTTTTAAATATATTATGTATGAGTACTTTGAATTTGTTGAACGTTTTTTTACCTTGCATTAATAACTTTGATCTCTACGTTTTATTATTCTATTCCTTGCACATCTCGTCCCATCGTAAATTGAAAACTGGTTTTACCTGTTTGTTATTCATGACAAATAAAGGTTTAAAGTCAAATAAAATATGTAAACTAATAAAAAATCCATTTGATATTTTTAATGCTAATAGTCTGAAGCAATTTAAAATTTGTTCAAATTACGATTTCTTTCTACTGCAAACACGTTTATTTTATATACAACTCTGACCTACTATTGTATCACATTTGTAAACTATACTAGTTTATTCTCAAAAGGAACAATACCCATTTCCAGCTTTTACGCATATATTGTTGCAGCATTCGTTTCCTCATCTAACAATAAATTCTATTAATACTGCTTCATTCAACTTGAAAATCAGAAAATCCAATGCATTTCAGTCTAGAAATATTCATGTTATTCAGATATGTAGGGAAGTAGAATTCTACATTTTCCTTAAGATAAACGACTAAGGTTTATTCCTGATCTTACAACGAGGAAAGCATGAATATAAGTTACTTTGCTCCACATTCAGGATTCAGAACTTTTCAAGCCGATTAAATGAAAATTTTACGATTTCTAGGATCTGGGTGTTTATCAAGATGCTAACTAATGTTACGAGAATTTTTACTCGATAGTTACGTAAATCTTTCTTTAAATCTTAAAAAAATCTATTTTAAGAATTAATGATTAGCTTTAAAATAAAATTTTAAATTGCTAAATGAACATCAACATAGATTCTAACGAAGTAAAACTTTAAAGCAGTTATTTAAACTTAAAAATAGCGATGAGTCCGCTTCAAATAATTTAAAAATACAAAAATAAAGCCTTACATTTGACTAAAGCATTAGAAACCTCCGTTAAATCGATTTAAACAACCCTGTTTATAAGTCGTCATTGCAGTAGGTGTGAAAAAGCTTTATATTAATCGCCTCTTGATCCCAGTAGTCTATCGGCCCGTTTTTTTTCTCAACGCGCTTCTAAACGGCTCTAATAAAACTGAAAATTACAATGGCCTACATTCCGAAAGGACGCGTCAATAACCGATATGCGTGCTTCGCATTTTCTTAGCTCAGCGCCAAAGTCGATGGATTCTCTCGACGTCTTTTAATTAAAGTTCTGAGGGTGTAAACAAAAAGCGAGAGGATTTCCGAGGTGCCTCGTAGAGAACGCCGTCAGTTTCACTTTTGCAGACGGCTGAAAGACGCGGTGATCGATAAAATGAGTCTTAAAGTCGAGCCGTTTAGACGTCGACTGTATTAGATGTTTACGGATGACGGATTGACGTTTTTTAATTATCGAAAATTGATTATCAATTTTATCCGGAATTTTTCTTTCCTTAATACACTAGAGATATTAAAATTATGCTAGGAGCTAAATATATTCGATGACAATGTCGTCATTGCACCTTATTATCATTGTGCAATGTGGGATTCACAAATTAATCGTACGTGCTATCATTTAATGAATTATCCAAATCGGTGATTAAATGATAATAAAAAAAGATGTATTATTTTAAGAGGCATTTATTGGAATCAAAGAAATTATTATCTATCTATATAATTCATTAAAAATTTATCTAGAATTTAATTTATGATAAACTTTTTCACATTACATAATAACAATAAAACATAATATAAACAAATAAAATCATTTCGCTATAAAAACATTAGGGTTTACTTGTTGCTTTTACTACACTATTCATAACTGCTTTTCCTACTTTATGATAAAGATTATGAGAATGTTGTATACAGGTTATATAACTGAATACGTATTTCTAATAGATTCTAGGATAACTCAAAATCATTAAATAAAACTGCACGAGTGTTTTATGCGATCATAAATCTATCCTGACGATGATCTTTTCTTACTTTATTGAAAATTAAACTACTTGGTTACGCGACGTTTACTGTTCAGTTTTTGTAAATATTTAAATAAAATAATTTTAATGCGTCTATAAATAGTTTAATTATTTTGATGATTTGGGTCACTTGATGCGCAATGTACAATTATGAATGTAAAATGGCCAACGAGTGCTTCGTTAAATTTGTCACAATTCTCGACACAAATTGCAGATACTTTAAAAACACTTATATTAATTTCTTCTTTTTATTTTTTATCAAAACCATCGATTCTTCCAGATTCGGGATTTGTGATGCTGCAAGGAACGACATACTGGACCGACCTGTTCGTTCGCCACTTCCTGTTCCAGGCGGAGCACACAATAGACGGCGACGACCTGTTATTCTTCGTTCGCAAGAAGCACGTCAAGACTTCCTCGAGGTACCTGCCAAAGTTCGAGACGGAAGTCGACGTCTTTCGTAAGGACAGCAAGAAGTTGCCTATCGGTGACCCCGACATCGACTGGGAGGAAACGGTTTACCTTAATCTGGTCGTGCACCAATTCGATTATACGCTGACCCTCGCCATCTGCACGAGAACGAGCCCCAAGGAATTGCAAGTTAGTGTTTACTTTATTCGGGTCGTGTGTTCCCCTTGACGAAGAAAAGTTTACTAATTGGATTATGGGATGAAATGAAAACTTGTTTGTCTCGAGTTTTTGACTCTGAGGTGTTTCATTTGATGGAGCGATTGATTAAGGTTTTGGAATGGATGGGTAATTTTGATAATTTCCCCTGAGTTCAGTAGGCTAATCAACTTCAACTCAACAGAGTTTGTGATATATAGTTAAGAAAGTCACAATGTTACTATTTCTAGCAAACAAAATCTTGGCGCTTTTTTACAGTGAAACAAAAGAATTATTTTTAGTAAATAAAAGTCGCTAATGAATACATACAGATAATTTGAATGCCTTTTGTTTTAATGACAAAGAACAGTAGCTTCTTTCAAGTCTTCATACTTTCAGCAATACTAATTTAATCTACCACAAAATGCGAGTGTATTTCACGTACAATTAATTCATTATGCTGAATATTTTTATTGTCTCAGCATATTAGAGCTTACAATATTTTCTAGAATTTGTATCTTTACTTTAACAATTAAATTTTACGAATTTAGGTATTAAGAAGACATTCCCAAAAAGTATATGCCAGTCCGAGTCGTCGACGGATGGATGCAAAGGGCGACCTTGAAGAGATGACATACCCGCACATCTGCTTCATGGTGGACAACTTCGACGAGGTTTTCTGTGATATTCTAGTCAGAGATGGGGAAATGGTTTGCGTAGAGCTGGTGGCCTCCGACAGAGAGGGTGCAGTTCAGGGCGTCATCTTCCTCGGTTCTATTCGTTACGATGCACTTAAAAAAGTTTATGATGCCAGAGTATGCGTTTTTTTAATTAAATCTGTATTGTTCTCGAAATAAATGTCGCTGTTAACGCCGCTTTATTTATCAATTTAGTCAAGCCTGAGTACAAAAATGGCCCAGCGGATGACTTTTGGTCTTTTTTCTGGAGCTACGTCTCAAAGAGTAGAATTCGTAAGAATGAAAGGACCTCAGGGTACGTTGAACTGATATTTAATCCATTAATCTTTAGAGGACTGGACTAATCTAATATCTCAAATGCCGGTTCTTAAAAGATTGATTGCATTTAATCGTCATGACCACCTACTCTCCCATTCCAGGCAAGGGTCACGCCGAGATGGCAGTAACAAAGCCAAAAGGCTCCGGCGCGGAGACTCCTACCTCAGAGCCGGGCTACTGTGCCACGGACGCCCTGTGGGACGCAGACTGGGACGACGCTGAGGAGCTGTTCATGTACAGACACCAGCGCAGGCTGTCCGATCCCAGCGCCAATCTAAACAACTTCGTGCGCGGCGGCTGGCGCACGAAGCCCGACGGCGCCGCCACTAAGGCCCGCTCGGAGAACGAGGGCCTGGACTCCATGGCCAACGGCCTCAACGAGATCGAGGCTGGAGACGTGCGAGACGGTAATGTTTCCTCGTTCAGTTTCTGCTTGGTACCTCTGGAATCCGGTTTCTGCTGGGTCAATGCTTGACGATACTCACTCGTTCCCAGTTAATAGTTGATGCGATCGATGTGCAGCTTAGGAATTCTGATTATATTATACGCGACTGGTTATTAAGTTATCGTTGATACTGTTAATGTATTTTAGATTTTGTAAATCTGCTCAAACATATTTAATGAATAGATTTTTTGTAAAGATAAGTGTCGGTATCTGTCTTCTCTATCTTTCATATTTTTATAGCATCAACTGTTCATGAAGATTCAAGCTTTTCTATTATTATTAATTCTCTTCGGCACTAAAGTCATTAATGATGAAATTCATTTCTCTAAGCAAAAATCAACTCCTATCATCAGCACATTAAGAATTAATTAAATGCAACACAAGTAGTGTCAAGCAATGACTCAAACGCGTATTTCCATTACTTTATTTATTTATTTTTTTTTTTTTAATAGAAAACGTTAAATTTCTGTTCAAAGAATAAAGAAGCATCTGTAATTTTTTGAAATTGACTAAAGTTCAAAAGTAGAATGCTAAAAATATAGATTACTTATAAAATAAAAATAAAATGTAAAATATAGTATTTATAATATTTAATGATTGAATAATTACAAACTTCACATACACTAGTGCACGACTTAAAATTTTCATAGCTTGAGAAATTTTGCAATTTTAAATAGCACATTTATCTTCCTAGTTCATTTCACTTTTATATTCGGCTCCTAATCATTTTTTTCAATATTTTATATCTGTGCATGCAACATTACTTCATCCTTTTCATATTTCTTTTATATAATGTTTACGGACGTAAGACTGAGCGCACTATGAACTCATGTTATTATTACTAACGATTTTCCAACAAACCTAGAATGATTTTGAAGTCTTATTTGAATTTTTTTTAATTATTTTTTTATTTACAATAATTGTCTATTTTACAAAATTTCTGCACATCTTGTATGAAAAATGACTGTAGCAATAAAAAATATTGTTATTGTCGCAATTCTAAAGCTGATATTGTCAATTTTTGTCAAAAGTAAAAAAAAAAATCATTTCTACAAAAATCTTTTAACATCTGTTATGAACCGCTAGTGAGTTTCACCGTAGTGAATGAATTCCGAATGTGTACCGGAAAAAATGCGAGAACCACATTAACCTGCAACTGATTGCGTTTAATCGACTTGAGAATACCAATCATTGTAGATTTCTAATCTAATCGAGTATGCTTGTACTGTTAATACTTACTCTATCGCGTGTCAAATTCATCTTCGCTAGTAAATAAACCTGTATGTAACACTTTGGTCACATTGTAAAAGATATCTTACAATATATCTTGTGCTTTAAACAAGTACTAAATTCTTGAAAATCATAATCATGAAAAATGTGGAAAAAGTAAAAACTGAATTCGATATTGCGAATGTTTACTTTGAATTGTAATTGAAAGAAATTAATATTTTATTGCGCGAATAACGCAAGGCATCTTTCATTTTCAATTAAAAAGAAAAGCTTGAAAAATTTGAATTTCCAATCAGCTACCCGGCATTTCAATCAAATGCAAACGAAGCTTTCGCAATATCGAAATTCCTCCCTCAGAAGTACTCCCAATTCCGTAGAGTAGCAAACGCCAGCGACAAAAATTCACCTCAGCAACAAAACTAGCAAAAAAAAAACATACAAACAAACAAAAATCTGAAAAAAAGCACGACCCAGCAAGTAAGCAAGCAATCATTGACACGTGTGCGAATGAGAGTATTTTACGATTGCGATCAGGCGCGTCGCCGGAAGTGGAGGAGGATGAGGAGGAGAAGGAAGGAGGAGACGAGGGCCGGGGTGGCTTGAGGCGCCGCCGGGCGACGGGGGCGGCGCACTCGGCGCAGTCCTCGCCGGCGGTGGCGCGCAGGAAAAGGCTGGCCCGCCTCGGCAGCTGCCCCGCGGGCAGGTCCCCGCTCCTGGGCCGCGCGCTCAGGACCTCCGCTCGGCCGGCCAAGAGCCCGCCGCCATCCTCCCCGAGGGACCGAGGCTCGCCGCGCGGTGAGAACTCTACTTTCGATTTAAGAGCGCCCCGACTCTTCGAGGGCCTCGGGGACGTTTCTTTCCGCTCTTTTTTGTTTACTTTTTTCATGGATTAACTAGAGAATCGAATGCGAGAAAAGGCAATTTACGTTCGAAAAGGGAAGAAAAGAAACGTATCCCCGACGAATCCTTAGAAACAATAGAAACACAGCCCGAAGCGAGCAAAATCCCAAAGACTCGCGAGCAAAAACGGCAAAAGCGCAGAGAGCTCTTGGAAGAAGGCTCGCAGAATCCTCGGGGCACCGGAAGGCGGCTCGAGCTTCCAGCCGCGTCGGCTAATCCTCGCGCTGTCGTTAGGTCCGAAGCCCCAAGAGCACGCGGCCAACAACCACAACGACGACGAACCGGCACCGCCTCCCCAGTCCATCGAAGTGGGCAGCGAGATCCTGCTGCCGACCGGCGACTCCCCGACCGACGACAACGTCCGCCAGAAGCTGGGCAAGGGGGCGATCCTGGTGCACGGCAAGGAGGAGCTGCCCCTCGACTGCTGCGAGAACAACGAGCCGCCGCCTCATCCTCACCACAGGCGTCGCGTCAGGTCGCGGAGCCTCGTCAACGAGAAGAACAGCAGCAGCAGCAGCAGCAGCGTCAACGGCCAGGAGGAGGCCGGCACCGAGGAGCGGGACGATAACGCGAATCAGGCCGCGACGAAGGTGCCGGCGGGCTGCGAGCGCAGCGCCACCCTTCCCAGGAGGAGGAGGAGGCGAGCCCTGAGCGGCTGCCTAGCCGGCAACCCCCTGCCGCCGCACCGCGTCACTCCCGACGGCACCGCGATCTACTACTGGTGCGAACTGCCCCGGCGCCCCGGCTCTCAGGGTAAACGAGACCTCCTTTCCCGCAGTACACCGCTATATAGCT
Organism: Ormyrus nitidulus; assembly: GCA_900474335.1. Taxonomy (NCBI): domain Eukaryota; kingdom Metazoa; phylum Arthropoda; class Insecta; order Hymenoptera; family Ormyridae; genus Ormyrus; species Ormyrus nitidulus. The sequence goes on from UCOL01001391.1 coordinate 21,782, forward strand.
TTTGGCGGACGATCCGATTTCGGATGGATCCTTTCTCTTTTGGAATTCGGCTTTTCTAGATTCAATTGTCGTTGCTCGACGGATTGTAATTTCGCCGTGACGTTTGTGTGGTTTTCTGTGGAAGCACTTTATACGGTCACTTGGCCTCTTCGGGCTGATCAATTACTGAATTCATTATACGCGGTATGAAAGTATTCTCATTTTTGTATGTGCAAAACGCGTGACTTGTGAACGCTCCCATTTTCCTACATGTATGATAAGCCTTTACTATAATTGCCTAGAAAATAGTAATTTCTTCTAATTACAACGTACAGATCTCTCTGTAACTATACAAAATGATAAATGAAAGTGAATTATACCCTGTGTTTATATCATAATGTACATTATCTGAAAAAGACTTATCCAAATCTATTTTTTAACTACTTAATTTATCAGTCGTATGAAAAAAATATCGATTTTTACATTTAAAAATAAAAGCATACTTCTGAATATACTGATCGTACTCTTGATTAGCTAGTAATTATATTTACTGGTTCTTATCCCCCTTTTTGTAGTTGCACCAATGCTGAAAAATATTTACCTGCTTTAAAACAATATTTGAGTTTAAAAACTCTTTTATTATTCCTGATCCTGATTCGATGCTAACTATGTAAGAGTAAATGTGAGTAAATCTATTGCCATCGAATCGGGAGAAGAAAAAGAAAACAAATCCTGCATAGAACTTTACTCCGACAATTGAAGCTGTTTGCGTCCGCTAATGTCTTTTAGTATTTATTCCAGTCTGCCCGAGCGTTATTTGAATGCATAATTTTAGAAAACGAATTTCAATCGTTCTGACTATGTATGACATAATTTAAAAGGCGAATTCCGTATAAAGGGTCTATTCGAACTCTGTTTATTCTGTAGAATTTGTTCCGCGAGACACAATATATTTTACATACACGTACACAACAATATCAAACCAGAAATTCTTTACTTTACATGATTTTAGACACTTCTTTAACAAAACATAATGTAAACAAATTTTATTATATTTTCCAATTTTCAATTAATTTCAGTTTATTGCTTAATTATTTGAATCTCGCGCTCTTTTCTCAAATTTGTATTTATGTTGTGGTGTACACGTGTTGCTTTTGAAAGCTTCCAAGCTTCATTTTCTAATTAACTAATTGGCATTCAAAATTCTCAAGCGTTAAAAGATAATTTAATTTAACAATTAGGCAATAGCGTACAAGAGCTATAGAAACAGAAAAGATGATAACGTAATTAAAAGTTGAAGCAAAAACCAAAGAAATGACTTATTAATTTATTGGCACATGGTATACGCCTGCAGAAAGTTTCTTCTTCCAACATTGAATTAAGCTTAATATTGGTGTAAACGAACACGCGGCATGAGTCACACGTTCTCACTGCTCCATTGTTTTTTTGTCGATGTCTATATAGCTGTTTCTATATTGCTGTGTAATCTCTGTTCACGATTACGAAACACAATTTGAAAAAAAAGTTACGATTTAGGATGAAACATATACGCAGCATAATCAACATATACTTTACATCATTACATCCTCAAGTAAATTACTCAATCAGACAGACACCTGCAGACTTACTAAAACTAAGAAACGATTCAGTAGAGAGAATTGTAGAACAGAAATTAAAATGAGCGCGCGCTGAGAAAATGATTTTCATTGTTTTTTCAGCGAAAATTGAGATTATGGGGGGAATTTTGGGATTTTACTGAGGTATTGATTGCGTCTCTAGAGCTGGACGACGGGGCCTACAACCCGCTGTGGACGATGCGGGGTTTCACTCAGACCTTCCACTTCTGGAAGGAAACCAAGAGAGCCCAGTCCGTCCCCCTCAACGCCTTCCTCACCTACATCACCCTGCCGTGGTGGAGCATAGCCAAAGGTACTTTTCGTCCTTCTTTCTAGTCTTTCTATTGTACAGACGATTTTTAATAATTTCATTTACTACAAATTGTACTTTTTTTCGCAGATATTCTAGATCATCGAGAAGGACCCATTTTGACATTCTAGCTGTATTACGTGCGTACCTTGGAAATGCGACGACATTCCTCTTCTTTAACTTTGTACACTTACTACAAAGACGGCAGAGAAGTTTCATTGTGTACAAATCGACTAACTAAAGAAATTATGCAGAATCTAAATATGTCAAGTTTTTTAATGTCCCACTGTCTAGTGTGTATTTTTTTCATTTTGAGATATGTGATAATGAGATGTTTATTAAACTAAAGAATTAAACTATGCATTGCAATCAATCCAATTTTTTCTTTTTTTTTTAAACCGAAAGTACTTTTTAAAATTTTAAGTAGCTGTAAGAAAAAAAATTGTGGATAGATTAAGAATTATGCAAGAGCAATTTTTATGTATTACCATATTTTTATTGTACAATGCTATTCGATGGGTATTTTACACTTGGCATAATATAAATTACTAAAAAAATAAGTTAAAAAACAATCACACATATTTCAACAATAACGCATAAAATCGAATTTACATAATTATTAAATATTTTGTAAAATTACTTTTAATTTTTGCTCAATGAAACAGTAACAGTAACAGTAGTTCATTTTAAAAGATTAACTTATATTGTATACATACACAATGATAATGCTTTCAAAATCTTAAAGTAATAAAACAATCTCAATGCATTGTATATGTCATATACATTAATGACAAGAAATCCAGTATCGGTTTCGGTCGAGTAGATAAATGGCATCAGTAATTGTCTAAGAAAATATTCATAAAAACTAACACTAACTAGCAAAAAAATGAGTTCATTCATTTTCTATAAGAGATTTGTAACGAGTCTCTTATACTTCTCCTTTTTTTTCTTAAACTTTTACAGTATTTAATACTTATAATCTACGTAAAAAATAAATGCTACTATCTCTTATTTAATTTCTAATAAAATTTTGTAAAAAAAATTGTCAAATAACTCTTTATAATAATTTGTGGCACTGGAACGGTTTCGAAGCACCCTTACCTCCCTAAAGAAGCAAAGGCGAAGGAACTCTCCCCCGTCGGGTTCTTACCTGAGCGTTTTTTTTTCAACGCAAAACGTCCGAAGAACCAAGAATCGAGTATTACGAGAGGCTGTCCACACTCTCTAACAAGAAAAAGTAACAATCAATCATCGGCGAAACGACCGCTTCAGCGCTTGACCAGATCGTCCTGGATCTGCTGCAACGTCTTGCCCTTCGTCTCGGGCATGCAGATCAAGGCGTAGGGAACGACCAGAATGGTCAAGGCCGCGTGAATGTAGAAGACGTAGGCTTGACCGATGAGATTGACTAGCGGCTGGAAAGACTTGGTGGCGATGAAGGCGAAGATCGCACCGGCGAGACTGGCCATGCAGGCGGCGATGCACTTGACGTTCGTGGGGAAGAGCTCGCTGAGCACCGCGCTCGGCACGCACATCAGGCCCGCGAAGAAGGCGATGTCGAAGAGGAAGATGGAGGCCACCGGCAGCCACTGGAGGTCTTTCTCGACGTCGACGCCTTCCTGGATGAGGAAGAAGTGCGTGCCCAGGGCGACCATGGAGATGCTCACGCCTATGCTCGAGGCGATGAGCAGTATGCGCCTGGAAGGATAGTTTAAGTTACCAATCTTTTTGTCCATTCAATTATAAAAAGTTAGTAAGTGAAAAAAAAAAAACAATAATTACCTTCCGCATCTGTCTATCATCACGATGGAGAATACGGAGGCGACAACGGCGGTGGCGCTCACATACATGACGACAATCTTCGGCTCGATGAGATTAGACTTGCCCTCGATCAAGATGAGCTCCATGTAGAAGAGGACGCTGTTGAAGCCGCAGATTTGCATAAAGGTCCACAAGGCAATGATGAGAATGGTAGCTCGCATGATGGCCGGCTGCTTGAACTCGGCCAGCTTCTCGCTGAAGGTTTGGCTGTTCGAGTTCGCCACGAACTTTTTCACCGACTCGAGTTCTTCCTCGACCTGCCGACCGGCGCGGTACCATTCGATCGCTTTTCTGGCTTCCTCGTAATCACCGACTGGAATAGATATTTTGACAAATGTAGAATTATTGTCTTTTTCGAAAGATACCGATTTTTAATTGAATATACATTGATAAAAAAAATTGTCAAATCTATTAGTTTTACATTGTCTTTTAATTCACTATCCAATGCATTCTATCCTGATGTAATTGTTTCATTCATTAAAAGAACTCACTTATAAGAGTAATAATTTAAAAGCTCTGGTTTTTATGAAAACCTTTAAGTTCATACTAATCATAAAAATTCCTCAACGAACCTTTGACAAGATGATGCGGCGACTCGGGCATCCAGAAGAAGAGCAGCATCAGCGCCAAGCAGGGCACGAGATAAATGCCGGCCGACACCTCCAGATCCAAGTAGCTCCCCACAATATTTCCCACCATGACGCCAAACGTACCTCCGCAGGCCGCCAAGCTGACCAGCGAGCCTCTGATCTCGGGTAGGGCCACCTCGCCCAGGTACAGCGGGAAGGAGCTGTAGGTCATGCCGAGTCCGAGGCCGCCGCTGATCCTCGCGGCGTACAGCCAGACGGCGCTCTTGGCGAGGATGGTCAGCGTCCAGCAGAGGCTTATCGGCACCAGCGTCAGCAGCATCGTCCGCTTGCTGCCCAGGTAGTTGACGGCGAGCGCGCCCGCGAACGCCCCGGCAAAGCGACCCAAGTTCAGGAGGGAGGCCACCCAGGAGGCTTCCTCTTTGGTCAGGGGTAGCTGGGAGTCGGGACCGGTGAGCTTGGCGAGGTACGGCGACGTCCAGCCGCTGGAGATGCCCAGCTGCACGAGGACCATCGTCACTGAAAGAAAATGGGAGGGTCAGATATAGCTAGAATTGGACTAAAATTGGATAATTCTGCTAAATGCCTAGTGTAGAAAAAATCTAAAGACTAATAGCTATTGCTGGTACTCGTGAGATTTATGATTGGTTCAAAAGAAGCAGATAATTGTTTTGAATTCGTTTTTATGATTTTGAACTTACGCTGCGCAGCGGTCGTTTGATGTAATCTTTTATTAAAAGGTAACTGCTACATTTCGCTGAATAAAAGGAAGCCATTTATTGGATTTAATTAGCGATTACATCAGTATTTCTCGGTGCAATGCTCATAATCGATTATATTAATAAATTTCGTACAATTTTACAAAAAACTAATTGGTCAATCGACTTAATTAAAATTGGACGTGTCACGTAATACTTTTTTGCGGATTCCAGTATAACTTATAGCCTTTGTAATGAATCTGAAAAATCTAGACTCTTGTTCTAGATAAAGTAGATGTATTTTTTTTATTGAAGAAAATATACTTGCATTGCACAACGTTTAATAAAGTGCCAAATTTTCAAAATATTTGAAAACCAATTATTTACTAAACGTATTACACGAATTTTTATTTTTCAAAAAATTGGAAAAATTAAGATTACATTGATTACATAAAGTACCTTTTATGAGATCACGTATTAAGTCATTTTACATTTTTATTGTTTCGTTTACTTTATTCATCTTACAATAAATAAATCAGTAGTAAATTCTCGACTTTGGGCAGACAAGATTCGCTCAGTGTACTCCTGAAGATTAGATACGATTATACCCCGCCGTGTAACTGATAAAAATGTCGAAGCATTATTCAAACACTAGGAAGCTTAAATAAATGATATAGATCAAGCCAATTTTTTCTTGATAAAAATCAGGTTAATTTCTTAACGTTTCGTTCTCCCAAAGAGAACCTTTTCAAGAAAAATTAAAACAATTAATAAATTTCAATAACTACATTCTAAATTCATAATATAAAATAATTTATTTTTAACAAGTTAAATATTATTATTGTCCAATAGGCAAACGGAGGGGATTTTTCACCTTTTAACAAGAAAAAATTAGGTTGGTGTGATCATTTGTTTAAATTTCCTACAATTTATTTAACCGAGCATCATATCAACATTTTGCATTATTTAAACGTTTTACTCCGAAACAGTAGTACGTTTGTTTATGTACTTGAACGTTTGAGTATTAGGAAAATTTTTAAAAATAATTGTTCTAATCAAAATTTAATTTGGAAACGATTCCCCGTAAATTCATTACAAAATAATCGAATATTCGACTATTAAATCGACTATTAAATTTAAAGTGCGTCATAATGAGTCACAGTCATCAATAATAATTACGATTTTCTTCTGATCTAAAATCAGAAATAAAGGAAACCACTGCAAGATAATCCCCGTTTAATTGCAACAATTACTCTTTACCGCAATAATATGTTTTAAAGAATTTTGTAATTTAAACAAACAATTATTGGAAAAAAAGTAATTTAATTGTCACTCCATATAATTAATATTTTTTTTATCATTTTAGAATCTTTTTTATACAAAATTTTTACGTCTGATATATGTAGTTGTTCTACTAAAGTAATTTTCTCTGTAATTCAAATATATCTAAAAATAATTTTGGGTTTAATTAGCTAATCACTGTTCAAATACAGCCGAATCGTCGATGTGTAAAACTACTTTAAAACATTTTGGTATTCTTTCTCACAGCTGATTAACTCCTCAAAGATAAGTAATCGGCTGCCGTTTATGTTTAAACAATTAGTGTCAAAATCTGCATCTATTACTCGTACTAAATTATTTTCTCTTGCAGGCCAGACGCTTTCAATTGCACGGCGAATAAAATGTTCAATTACAATTCTCGAGGAGACTCAAACAAGCGTGTTTCGCATTATTTAAATTTTTTTTAATTTTGCAAATTGATAAAGTGAAAGATAAATCGTTTTTACAGCGTCATCAAACTTGTTTAAGTAAATACAGTAATTATATTTTAAATCAACATTTGACGCAGGCATTATTCTGTTAGATTTCATAATTACATCGATTTTTACTTCGTTAGTAACGTTAGAAATCGAATCTGGTGGCTAAAAAAAGATTGCAAATTTTCCGACAAGTGTTTTTATTCGCTGCATGAAAAATCTCTTTATTGGCCCCAATTTTTCTATTTATAAACGTTTATTGTCCTTAAACGTTTATAGTTTATTGCGAATATTTTCTATCGATGGTGGTTATTTTTTAAGTTTCCTTGTCTAAATTATACCAGTTTTTTAATTGTCCTGCGAGGTGTACAATGCGGCGCAGTATAATTTCAATCGAGAATCACATGTATTCAAATTACTTCGAAGAAAATTATATTGTAGGTCAAGATTTATCTAATAAAGGAACCTACATATTATAAATTTATTTTTTAAATATAACACAAAAGTACTTGTTAAATGATTATCTAATACTAAATGCTAATAAATGTAAAAAACAGTAATAATTTATGTCAGAAAATTAGTAAATTATCAAGCAGCAATTACTTACAATTTACTATCACTTGTTAATTTTCTAATAACAATTAGCAAAATGACAAAGGAATGAAGTTCTACGTTATACTCAGAAATTGAATTTTTAAATTCAAATCATAAATTATTTGTTATAAAACTTAACGTAATTAAAAATCTTTCTCAAATTTCTTATAGACTTCATAAATTAATTTCAAGTCTTTTTGATCATATTTTATAAAAATCCCATGTAAGAATTAACCACTTTTTAGAAATTTCAACTCGAAAAGAACTTTCAATTCGTCAATAAAAAAAACCTCGATTTAATTCAAGCGCAATTCGCAGGCATTCATGAAAACAATGCATCCGCAATGAAAAAATAATGAACCTTATATAAATTCTCACGAAATCCAACAACCATTACATAAAAACGCAATTACCCTCGACCGATCTCTAATACTCCTGCTGAAAACTCGAAAAAGCAAATAACCAAAAAAAGAAAAAACTACACTCACCACTAAATCCAGTAATGAGCTGCGGCAGGTACTTCCTCAAGCTCGAGGTCTTGGTTGCGACCTGCACCATCTTTCCTTCACTTTCCGTCACAGCAACGAGCGATAAGAAGCAGAAGGGAAGAGGGTCCTTTCGGTGGCTCGTCTGGCAGCAGACTAAGGCACAATCAGCGCCACGACCGCTCTTAATTTTGCTCCTCCTCTCCTCCGACGGTTCCGCTGCAACGCGAGTAGTCGCGGTATAAATTATTATTGCGCAATGCTAATTACCCGCGCTTTTCCGATCGGCGACGCGCGCCGATGCCGAGAGAGCTGTGAATACCCAGCGCCGCTTTTTTGGGGGTAGACGAGGTCTGCAACGTCGGGACGTTGTTGCGTCAGTTTTTCGCCTCGAGGGTGTACGACTTTCCTTTAAATTTCAGTTTAATACCGCTCAGGAATGTGTCGGTCATTCGGGGTGTCATTAGAAGAGCGTTCCGAGAGGACTTTGGAGCTTTCTATTTCGGAAGGATGCCTCGGGAAATGGCTCGGGTTTTAACGAGAAGTATACTTTTCTGAAGATTTTTTAGTGAAATGTGGCTATTTGGCCGATTCGTCATTGCCTTTTAGTTTCTTTGTAAATAAAGTGATTTTAGGTGGAATAGTCAAGTTCGTGCTCATATTGTGATTAATTTTTATTGCAAACGTGAAGTTTTTCTTTCTATAAATAAGTCTATTGAATGTTTTTTTTAAATAAAAATATCATTTTTTAACATTATCTGTACAATTTTGTAATTAATTTTTTAAAATTCTGGTTCTGTTTATAAATTGTAGTGTACAAACAACAAATAAGATTTATTTTTTTAATCGAATTTAATCAATAGGAATTTAAAATTTTTAAGGAATTAAATACAAGGTGTTAAATGATTCATCGATCGAAATCTCTGGATAAATCTATAAACTCAAATAATGATAAAATTACATAATTATCAAATCAAAATAGCTTTAAATTAAAGGTGCATTTAATTTTCTTAAATTAAGGATTATTTATAAACAAACTAATTTTAGCCTTGTTAATTTATTTATTAATTACGTACTATAATATGATAATTTTCAATGAAACTTTGTTGCAAAAGTCGTAGTAACATAAATATTTATAGTATTTGCACATAAACGCTGACTTTAGTTAATTGAATTGCATAAAATGAGCATTAATTGACACTTTTATTATAAACAATATTTAGCCTCTTTCTCTTTTTGCGTCTGAAGATTGCATGAAATTAACATCATTGATAGAGAAAAAAGAATCGCAAACAATACGCAAGCTATGTAAACTTCAAAAATGAAACTCGCGCACTTTACTCGCACTTGAGGTTTAACGAAAGACTTGTTTTCGTCTCGCAAAGTTTCGCACTCAATTATTAAAATAAAGGATAAAGAAAATGAAAAATATTGAAAGATTCCCAGTCACGTGAAGCACGTGACTGAGGTTTTCCTCCTCGGGCGGTCATTAAGACCGTCGAATTCTCTCTTTGTGTATTAAACACCGATCCCGAAGATGTCCCGAAAACGTGCGATCGCCGAGAAAGGAAAGATCACGTCCACGTGATAATTTTCACTTGCTATCAATAAACGAACGATCCCTCAAGAAAAATAAGCCAATCGCCGGCAATATATCCCTAATCGAGCCTATCGTTAATTTCGATCTCGCGTCTCTCCTTTTTCTCAAAGGCGATATTGCGCAAAGCGCGTCGACGACGCGTGCCGTCGAGAAAACAAGTCAAATCAATTACCGCAATGAGAGGAGACTCGCGCGCTCGGAAAACTACGATCTTCAGGTGTACGTCAGCGATCGAAAGGCGAATTCAGTCACGTCCGGGTCAGGTGTGTCTATACGTGTATATTATCTACTTACTCTTCTTCTGACGTAGGCCTTTTGTTCCTGATGCTGGAGCTTCTGATCGGATTTCTGGCAGCAAAAGCCTTTTATAGCCCGTAAAAGCCGTTTAACGTAACGAAACGGAAACGATCGAGAAAGGCGGGGCGCTTTTTCGCGCGAGAATCGAGGGCCCGAGTAGTTTTGCAGATGTCTCGTGACGGAGGCGCCGGCTGGGTGGGGGATTCTCGCTGGGTTTTGTCGTCTCAATTAGGGAATCTGATAAAGAAAATGTGTTTGAGGAGACTGTTCGAGACATCGGTTGTGCGTAAATATAGATTTGCCTGCGTCGGCTTTAATTGATTGCTATGTTAATTTCGGACTGGATTTCGTCAGGAATCGATTCTTCGATTCTTTCAACCGTTGAGAGGATACTTGCAGCTGGCGAATTATTTTCTTTCTTTTAAAAAGCTTGCTATTCTTCAGTTAGGCTGCGTTTAATTATTGAAAATTTTACTTTATCATAAGTTTTACTACGTTTGAAAATCAATGCTTGTTACAGTAGCAATTATCATTTGAATGTTTCATTCGTTATCTAAAGACATACATATTTTAAGAAATTTGACCGATAATAATATGTGACATTTATAAACCTTGAAATAAAAATTATTTAATTTAGAAACCTCTTTAGCACCTCGCTTTTTTTATCAAAAATTCATAGTGTATTTTTGAGAAAATGAAATTCTAAATGCTCGTTGAACAACGAAGAATTTCAGTTTAATCAAATACGGTTAGGAATAATCAGGTTAAGATTTACAGTTTGTTTTTCTTTGCTTATATTTCATGATAAATGTTAAATGCACCTTTTTTATCGGTTCTAATTGTAAAATAAACAGATATTATTTGCATAATTTTTACTCAAAATTGCATTTATTCATAAAGAAAGGCAAAATACCGTAAAAAATTGGTAAAATACGCACCTGTGGATATTAAAATAGTCAGCTACTTGTCAGAGTCAGACATGTATTTAAATACTTGCACGGAGAAAAATTCATAGTAAAATTTAAAAAGTTTAGCAAACATCGTTAAGTAAACTTTACTCAGCTTTGTAAGTAAATTTTACCGAATCCGAAGCTCCATCTTTCTTTCTGTCTCTCTCGCACGTGCGGTGGCGGACTTAATAATTCAGTAAATTTTACTTAAGTCAGAATCAGTATCTTTACTTAATTTTTTAAGTAATTTTTTAAGTTAATTATTAAGAAAATAAAACTACAATTTTCCTGGAACGTCTCGAAAGAATTAATTAAAACTATCTTAAATATATATCATATTCGGATCAAAGACTTTTCAAATTTCTGTTTAATTTACTTACAATGTAAATCCATACTTTTCAATATTTCCTGTGATTTATGTATTTGAAATACAAGCATTTAAGTATTCATTAAGATAACTTTGCAAATTTTCACCATTTTTTTAAAACACCGCTCATTCGAACAATTGCAATGACCAATAAAAGTTTTAACGAAATATTCACGATTTTCGAACGGACGAGGAGTCCAAGATTTTACCTCGTTACAACTAATTATAAACTCTTTTCGACGGATGCTTATTAGTGCTTGCTTTATTACCGTTGTACAAACAATTCCCGTTCTTACACGCAACCATTATTATCAGCTTTTTATGCGCACCGTCGATAATTCAAGTATGTAGTAGACAAATAATTAGGACTGAATTCTCGATATTTGAGTCGAAATAAGTCGTTAATAAGGCAATTTTGAACGTTACAACATCTTGACGTAAAGTACACAAAAATCTTAGCAAAGAGGTATTCGAATCATTTGATTGATAACAATTCGGATTTATAATCTCGAGCGGTTCTTGCGCGTCTTATTTATTAATGAATGAAGAATTTTTTAATTAGTGTAAAAGTTTTTTGAAATTAATCTTTACGAGCGGGAAAGAGTATAGTGAAAACGTGTACGGACGTAGTGAATCGTCGATAAATTTTTAGCTTACGTAGGCGTTAATTTTCATTCCGAAGTTTATCAAATTGGTGGCGAAATTGAAGTTTACTTTTACATTGTGGACGATTCAAAGACCGCTTTTATTGAAACGAAGTTGATCGACTTCACCGAATGGGCTAAAAACTGTAAAATTTTTCCTTTTATTCGATAAAAATCACCTTCCAAATCGCATTATCTACTGTTTCCGGTTTCTCCTCTTTCACAATCGAAACACTCAATAGTATATAAACAATTTCTACGGATCGAGTTACCGGCGAGCCTGAGCCGAGTCATCAGACTGCATTAATTCAGCGTGTTTACTCTCCTTACTCCAGCAGTTCGCGACAATGGAACACCTGAACCTCCGTGACGCCGCTTCGCGGCGCTTCCCCATGTAATTGGACCGGCACGTGCTCGACACGGCCCAGTATTTCACACGGTGCCCGCATGATTCGGGAGCCACGCTCCCTGCAGATGTTTCGCGCGCTTCACGCGAAGGCCTGATGCTTTGGCTCTGCAACTATTTTATACAGGCTTTGTGTGCACAAGCTTACGCTGGCTGATCAGACTGAATGTGGATGGCGTTTGAAATGGAAGTTGGAGTTTGAGGAAAAATAGTTCAGATTTCGTCATGTTTGAAAAATCAGTTCTTTCGGCGTCTCAACTGAGACGAATGTCATTTTTGGGCTTTAAATCTATTTTTTAAGAGTAAAAATTCATTTTTTGAATAGCTACTTTCTAAAGCTAGAAAGTCCATCAGTATTTTAAGAATTCATAAATTATTTAAAAAAAAATGGTACACAGAGATAAACAACTACCTCCAGACATTTCTGAGGCTTTTTGATTCTTTTTAATCGCAGACACCTAATTAATTAAGAATCTTATTTGAATATCTTGTCATAATATTTTTATACGTCTTGCGCTCTAGAATTGCCTCCCAACCGTGCGACAATATTATTTTATTAATGCAGTCGCATTTTAAGATATATTTAGATTTTAAATATTTGACAGTTTACTTTTATAATGAAAATATATATTCAGTGATAAGTTTTCAATTAGTCTTCGAATTGGACCAAAAAATAATTTATTGACTAATCTTCTTTATTATACATGGAAACTTTTCTGAAATGCGCAGAAACTATATCAAAATATTTGCCAGTTCATCGTTTTTAGATACTGAAAAGTAATGCGTGCTTTATTATTAAGATATATTTAAATACATCTGTATACATACATATTTTGTACTTACAATATTTATTATTACAATAATTAAACTATTATTACTATTTTCATCTAAATCCTTTTACATGAAATATTATCTAATGATAATCTAAAAAAGTAAAGGCTATATTGAACGCAGCAATATTAAAAAAATTAAATTTAACATTAAGATAAGATTTTTATCTTTTCGACATTTTTATTGAAAGATACCAAATTTCACTTTTATTGATGCATTCACTTGTGCTTTAAAACATCGTAATCAAAAATATTGTTATCTCCAAAAAAAGCAAGTGAGACGCTCAGTAGCCAATGCAAAATGAATTGTCATTTACACAAGAATTACTTAGAAATCCCTCGCTTTATAACTCAAGCTGATACTTTCTTTTTAGCACTTCTGCACGTGATCACATCATCCGATTCATAAATTTCATTTACGAGACTCATTGTTTTGCTAGCTTTCCTAGTCTTTACTCTACCACCAGTCGATTCCAAGCAAAACAGTCAGCTGTTTGCACTGTCTGTATTTATCAATTTTGTAATTCGTCCGCCTCGTCACCTCTTCTCCGTTTACAGTCCAAAGTCGAGATTTCGGTTATTCCCAACGAGAAAAGTAAGCTTTCGCAAGCAGCTCGACTCTCATAATGAATATTTAATGCCGACAATAAGCAATATCACTCACAATAAACAGGGATTACTGATCCGCTCCGATCCAGACGTATCTGATCGCTCCAGATTTTGCACTAATTTCTCTATTTCTAGAGGGGTGTATTATTGAAAGTTCAATCTAATTGAATTGCTACTTACTCGGATAGCTGACGCAATAAAGTATACAGGCGAATTTTATGATCAATTATCGTCAGTTGCGTGTGTTGACAAAGGCACTTTAATTCCGAGACCGGAAAATATCGTTCGGGGATTTTTAATTACGAAAAATAAATAAGGATGTACTCAAGACCGAATTATAAATAGAAGGTATTAATTTCAGATTGGCATCGATTGTGCCTTTGTGTTTCCCCGGTCGATACTGATTTTTATATAACTTGCATGAATTTTCATCGTAATTATATTATCGGAGTGTAAACGTACGTAAACTTTCAATTTATAAAGACGTAATCGAAGCTCCGCTTGCTTTCGACGAAGATTTATTCGAAAAAAACAAGGAAGCTAAACCGTCGCTTTATTTTTAGCTTCGGTTGAGTAAGAAATCGTCAATTTTTGTATAAAATCTGCCTTGATCATCATTTTCAACGGTCATGCTTCTCGAAAATACTCGAGAAGTGCATTGACGTCTGTAATGAATAAATTTTAATTATCCAGGACAGCCACTTTCATTTTCCTGATGTAATAATAAATAATATCAATAATATGCCTTACGTACGAGATGTCAACGCATTCCGGTTTTCTTGATCTTGCTAGAAAATCTCAGCGATTTATTCGTAAGTATTAGTTTGGTGACTCATCTTGAGGAAGAGGCTGTTTTAATTATTTCGCAATAATTAAAGATTTTACTGAAATTTTACCGTTTAATCGCGGTAAGGATATTCACTTTTAAGAGCTGTATTACGTACTCTTAAATCTTTTGCTTGACAATCGTACGTATGGAAATGGATTCTGCTGTAACAAGAACAATCTTTATTAATAATTCATGCAGCCCAGTTTTATTAAGTGATATTGTTCAGCTCTGTTTATTGGTTTTATAAATCAAGTTGAACGATTTAAATTGCTTTAAAAACTACTAAAAAATTTTAAGTAATAAGTAAAGTGACAATTACTTTTGGTATTCTTTATAATATTATAAATAACATATGTTTTTATTAGCAGTACATCTACTTTTATCAAATCAGTGCTATAATGAAAACGAGTTTCATTATTTATTAGTTCGTTATATCAATTCAATGGGAAAGTATTTAAAATAAACTATTGATATTTAGAAAATTTAAGCTTATTTTTTATAAACATTATCAAAATCGTGTCATGAATGACGTATGTATTAGTCATCGTGCTTGATGGTTTCTCGTAAAAATCTCTTAGATAACGATTTTCAAACGAATTTACGCACCGGCATTTCGAGATTCAAAGTATTTACTGTGTCATGTGCAATTAAGAAACCCTGTTAACCACCTCTCTGAACCTATTGACGTACGACAGCTTTTCTGAAAATCATTTTACGGACTCAATACCGTAATTTTTTAAAGGCGACCCAAAAAAATATGATACTTATTAAATAATAAAAGTGAAATTAGCATTTTTTATTCTCATTAGGGACTAATAAATTTTTCATCATTCGTAACGTACCAATGGTTGGTGACACTGCATTTTTTATGCTTCAGATCACTATCGATATTTATCCGTTAGTTTAATGATTTGATAAGAAAGATTAAAAGTTGCAATCCTAATCTGTTTATCTTAATATACATAGTGTACTTTACAATCTTATTATTCTTAAAAAAACATAATAAGTATTATTCTAATGGATCTTGAACTTAAAATTACATTGAAACTTATATAAATTGAATTAATCTGTTCATGCGTAAAAATTAATAATTGGGATTTTTAAATTACTTGGGAATTTTGTTGTTTCGATATTTTACCTATTGAAGAAAATGTGCCGAAGCAATTTTGTATTAATCAAAGGGTGTTGCATCATTAAGGAATTGAAATTTTATAAAAAATAAGGAAAAATATTATACCTGACCAAAATAATTGCTGACTCAGACAAAATTTCACAAAAAATAAATGTATTTATAATTACCTTATATGTACATTAGAATATATTACAATGAATGATCATTTTCGAGGAAATTAGCGGGAAAATATTCATAAAAACAAGGGAGATGATAAACGTACGTCAAACTTTGAAAGGAAAATGGCTGACAGTTACTTAATGAAATTAAGCGCTCAAATATAATGAATACGTCCGTCTCTGCAAGAGCGGAAACCCAGTTGTCGTTCTCCAGGCGCTGTCTGACATTTAGTCAATAATAATTTCATGTCATTGCACATTTTTTATTAAAAATTTTAAGAATACCTTTTTTTAGCTCCGGAGACTTTCCTTCAAAATAAGCCATTGGCCCGAGAGAAATTAACGACGCTGGCCCCGCTTTTTACCTGAAAACATTGGG